>RJWT010009473.1:0-25138 GCA_004365215.1 Cuniculus paca | reverse complement strand
ACACACACAAAAGCAAACAAGCATAGACAGGTCTGAGTTTTTCTTTCCATGGGACTGGACTGAAGACACAGTTCTACCAAACACTAAAAGTAGACATTACACATACGTGCAATTTCTTTTACTGATACAGATAACAAAATGATTGAAGCATATTACCTGATTTTCAGTGGCTCAGAATTTCACATTTAAAAATAAATTCTTAAATATAGAGAAACTGTCATAGACCGGAGGAGACAAAAGAGACATGACAACTGAACTCAGCATGGCACCCTGACTTGGCTCATAGAACAGAACAAGGATATTGATGGAATGATGCAAGTGTGCAGTGCTTAGGTAACAAAAAAAGAAAACAAACATATTAACTAGTTCCTAGGATTACATAGGAGTTTTCATGATTTAATTTTCATAAGCATGGGATAGAAATATGCCCACTCATAACACAGATAGATGCTTATAAAAAATACCAAAGAACAAACAAACTTAAATGACCTCAAGAGCCAGATAATTTAGTAGATTTCATATGAAATTAAAGGTGTGAAAATTTAAGGCAGAGGTCTGAACTACACACATCAGTGACATTTTCATTAAAATCAAGTCCCGAAAGCAAAGCCATGAACTCATTACATATTACTCAGCCAGATTTCAGAAATGTGATTAGAAAAGAAATTTCCTTGAAGTTTCCATTCCAACTACACTATTTTTTTCTTGCAGACATTCAGGACCATTTACTTTGACGTATAAATTGAATGTTTTACATTTGTACTTATGTTTCCTTACCCTCCTTCAAAGATTTTAATTCGGATTGGCTCAGTTTGTTTGGATCCGATATCTTTATCTCCATGAATCTCTCCTTTTCCTCTTTCCTTCAAGATATTTCCCACTAGTTTCCTCTCTAGTTTGCTGCCAAATAAAAAGGACCCATCCGGTTTCATCTGTAAGGACCAAACGAGAAAATTATTTTGCCTGCTTTTTCTAGGAAAAAGAAACCCACTCTTGCATTCATCTCTGAAAATTAGCTTAAACTCCATGCAATGAGGCCATGGGCTAGTTACAGAAAATGAGGGACACTGGTGACGAAATCAGGGAAAAATAAAGCTCCCACAGAATCAGCATTTGTTTACATGTACTCAGTGAGCATTTACTTCCTACAACACTAATGAAGACTTCTCTTGAAATAGCAATTAGGACAATCCAGATGAAGGACATAGTCTAAATAGTCATCGAAGGGAAAAGAATATCACATCAATGAAGGCATATTTTTTAAAACCTCTATTTCTTCCATTATTAATTTAGCATAAATTACAAAATGCCCTTTGTTAGTATTTTCATAATTTTATACGTAGGGCATTAATTGCTCAAGTAGGGACAAACAAGCCAGTAACTTGGAAAAGTAAGTTTTGGAAGAGCTACATAGAAAACAAAATTTAGGGCAAAGGACTGTCAGGGAGAACCATCCCTCCGATACCTGCCTACTTCATTTCTGACACCCTTTGTGCCTCCTTTCTGATCTTCCTTTTCAGCATCCACTCCCTGTGTTTTTTTTTTACAGCCCTATTTCACGATCTCCTGAATTTTTCATATCAAAACAAAAGTAGATCTGTCAGGTTACTAACTCAGGTCAGAAGAGAGAGAAACCCACATACTTGAATTAGTCCCAGTGGGAGAATTTCATGGCACCTGGATGGAGATACTTTAATTTGAGGGAACTTTCCCTTAGGCTCCTCAGAACTAAGTACAATCAGCGGCTTTCCCACCTCTGGGTAAGACCAGTGTTCCTGAGGACTCCCCAGTTCTTCCCTTAATTTTACCAGCAAGTTTCAGGCCTTGTATCCTTCACCATGCAGTATGCTCAGCAATCATATCTACGACACACAGTGCTTTCTAACACAGTGTCTGTTACCTGTGTGAACTGCTTCCAAGCGCCGGATGACGTGAGCTTGCCGGTCCCAGGCCGATGCATAGCAGCCAGAGTATAAATCTCTGCGGTAATTTTTTGCTTGGACCTCAGAAGTGCCAGTGTGGTCTTGGTGTTCAGTCCTGATGGGTTTGGGTTACAGGAACTAATGCACCATGAAGCATAAACCGATGATTTGAAGGTGGCCTGCTGCACAAAATTGGGTTTTGTATAATTCAAGAAGCACCAACTCACAGTAGTTGTTGTTCGCAGACTGGGGAACTGAAGAATCTGCTGGAAATCTGCCATGTCGGTGAAAAGAAGTGTGGAGTTTGCCATGCTCCTGCTGGGGCTGGAGGCCATGTGGACCAGCATGCCTATGGGCAGCTTCCGGCCCTTGCCATCCTCTTCCTGTTGACTGTCTCCCGCAGGCAGCGAAGAACTCTGAGGACTCATGCTCATGTCTGATGCCGTCTCATCGATGTCTAATTCATCTGAGGACTCTTTGCTTTCAGAAGGCCCACTGGACTTCTGCCCTGGAGGGGGTGCCCTGGAGCCAGAGAGCGTCTCCTTGCTGGGTGGGAATGGCTCTCTGGAGGCCCCACTGACAGAGGGGTGGTCTTGGGATGAGGAGGGTGACAGAGAGGAGAAGGAAGATGACCTCGACTGCAAGCCATCCTTGGGCTCAGAAGCACAGCCTTGCCGAACCAACTGGGGTTTCTGGGGGCGGGGGAGGTCTTTCTTAATGTCTGAGTTGGTGAGCTCCACGGCACTGAGCTCCTCAACAATCTGCCCGTACATCTTCTCTTCTTTGACCCGCTTCTGCTGCTTTGTTTCCATGAAGAGCTCCAGGCTGCTGGCTGGAGAAAGCATTCGCTTGCTGCCTCCAAGGGAGGCAACGCTGTCTGAGGTGGAAGGTAAACATAAGGGGATGGAGGATTCTAAACCAAGGGGCAAGGTCTGAGGTACTTTCCAAAGCGGGTATTTTTCCAAGCCTGCATGCTGCCCGAGGACCTGGGCAATGTTAAATCCTATCCCTTGCATGGCTGCATTAGTTACCAGTGTTTTTTGGGTCATATTCTCATCGACTTTGCATATGACAATGGCAGGGCTGTTCTGCCCAAGTATCTGAGAAATGCTTGTATACATGACACTTCCGTAGGACGGAACGTGCGTCTGGATCCGAACAGGAACCACTGTTCCCGGTAGTGATTGCAAAGGCCCGGCATCCACAGAGGCAAAATCTTCTTGAAGAATCTGCTCCGAAGGAGTTTCAGTCAACTTGCTGCTTGGGTCCAATGGGAATTTTGGAGGAAGGTTCTTGGAGTGTAGCCCTGATGTTCCTGAATAACACGGGTAAGTCTGCTCTTTTGCGTGTGCATAATCAGCAGATTTCTTTCCAGTGTGTTCTGCGATGTGCTCTAAAGGATAGCTAGCGTGAATTTCTGCCTGGAAAGAAGGTTTGCCATAGCTCTTCTGAGGGGGTTGAGCAAAGGGATGGGGGAAATGTGCCTGCCACCAGGGAGGCTGCTGGGCTGGTAAATGAACCATACACACAGTAGGATACTGAAACTGAAACAAAGCATTCTGGATGGGAGAAAATGGAACTGTCTCTTGATGTGGAAGTAAGTGTGGCTGTTCAGGTAAGTGCTTGTTTGTCAAGTAAGACGTTGGTTGCATCAAAGGGTTTCTCAAAGATTCCTGACTGTCCATGTGCATGATCTGTTGCTGGGCCAGATGGAGGGGCCCGGAACTCAGCTGAGCACAAGGACCCACTCCTTGCTTCCCTGGGTCATCTGCCAAAAGAGGCGGAAGCACAGAGGACGGGCCGTGGAGCCACGTGGCCCTGAGGCCTGCATGGAGCTGCTCCATTTGCTCTTGCTTCACACTCGGGTCCACACTGGTCTCACTCTGGGCAATTTCTGGGGAGCCACTGAAGGAAGCCTGGCGTACCAGAAAGCATTTCTTCCTCTCTCGGGATGGTGACAATGTTGAGGCTGGTGCTCCTGCCGTGGGAGCATGGGACAGATTCCCATAATCAAATGACTTGCTCCGAATTTCTGGAACTTCTGTGGGCTGAGGACAAGGCATCTGCTCGGAGGAACAGCGTCTCATCTCTTTTTGGTGGTGATGGCCGGGAACGGACAGGGAATACGAACCGGCAGGGACAGTCAAAAACTCCGAATGCTTCCCAAACTCATCCTGCTTGGGAGGCGCAGTAAGCTTAATGGTTTCTTCTCTTTCAAAAGACATTGAGAAACTGGAGCTGTGGGACAAGTTGCTTTCTTGACTGGGGCTGCGAGAGAGGCCTGTGCCCGTGGATTCGAAGCTGGACTCCCCCGAGGAGTGCTCCATATCTGCAAGCCGTAAGCGCTTCTTCTTGGGTGGCAGCTTCTCAGCAGGGAGCTGAGAAAGCGTCTCACTTCTCTGGGGCCACTGAAATTCCTCCACGGGCTTTTCCGGTTCTTTGCTCTGGGCTCCTTTCTCTTTCTCTGGTTTATCAGGCTCCTCGGTAACACGAATCTCAGGGACCTGGATGTTGTGCTGGCGAACCAGCCGAGGCTGTGTGTGATAGGACTGCTGTTGTACCTGCGGCGACAAAGTCGGTTTCCCTCCACTTTCTGCGTTTTCCAGACTCGGAGCCCATTCTGGGCTCACTGGGGCTTCCAAAATCTCACTGTCGCATGTCTCAGAGGGGGAAGGAGCTTTATCTTGTGTACCAGCCACGAATTCAGCCGACTCGGACCTTTCAAATGAATTGGGTCGACTCAGGGAGTTTGTGTGCTGAATCACAGAAATCACATTTCCAGGAGGTTTCCTACCCGCCAAGTCTGACATCTTATCAGAATCAGTGGTGGAAGGTGACTCCTCTGACCCCAGAGACGGACTTCCGGACTGCATTTGGAGTCGACCTGGGTCAAAGCGCTCAGAGTGACCATGAGAAGTATTCTCAAGTCCAGCCATGGCGAATCCACCTCTTACTCCTTCTTGCACCTGCAGTTTGGGGTCATAATCTGGAGCCATGATGCTCACGGAAGCACTGCCGCTGCCACTGCAGACCATGGGAGTGTCCTCCTCATCTCCTACACTCTTCTCTTTCCGACGCTTCCTGTTTTCACACGTAGTTCCAAACATGGTTGGCACTCCCTGCAATGGCACTGCAGGATCCATAAAATATTCTCCTCCATGTTTTAAAGAACTTAAACAGGAAATGTCCCTGTAGCTTTGCTTTGGTGTTTCAGAGTCTTCCCACTTCTTAAAGGGTTTCCGACAGACATCATAGTCGTACCCGATCCTGTCCCCAGGAATCACTTTCTTTTCCTTCAAGGATGAGCTGGAAAGACTCTTGGGCATCCTGCCAGGGTGCTCAGCCTCCATGTGCCCCTCTTGGACCGATGGTAGCTCAAAGGCTGCCTGTCTTCTCAACATTCGCTGAGGGGGCATGCCTACGGTACCTGGGTAGAACACGTCATCGGACCCTGTCATCCTTTCATCAAATGAGTGGCTTCCTCTCAGAGAAGGAGGAATAGTTAAATTTGTGGCTGAAGAAGTTGGCATTGAGTTGCTTCTAATAAGGGGCGAAGAGTCTAGAGGAGCTTCTAAGAGGATTGGGTTGCTACCTGGGAAATTTGCTGGATAAAGTTTTCCTTCATTCCTGACAGATGATGGAATAGTCTGAGGTTGCCTGAACTCACTGTTGAATTTAGTGGACCTCAAAATGCTTGTTTGAGTGGGATCCACTTCTCCCTTGCTGGGGATCAGCTGTGAGACAGGATCCTCAAACATTTTGACATCTAACCTGGTGTTTACGTGAGGCAATGGTTCCATGATACCCTTCCTCCCCAAGGTGGCGCGCTCCTGACCTGTAGGCGTAACACTGAGTGCATTTCTCGGACTAAGCCGACAGTATTTTCCAAAGATGATTTCTTCATAAGACTTTGCATTTGTGTTAGGAGGGCTTATTTGCTGCTCTGCACTTTCTGAGCGAGAAAAGTAACCTGAATCAGTGCTTCCTTTACTGTGTGGGCTCAGAAGATTGAGAGATGGCTCAGAATCTTGTCCTTTTTTCTCTGACAGTCTTAGTGCAAGTTTCTGTTTAACGGTGTGAGAATCGTCAGCCTTAGTATTTAAAGATGGATTTGGTAGCATATCAGAGCCAACATACTGAGAGCTTTCGTTGGGTAGTGGAATCCCACTTTTGGGGATAATCAAAATCGGCACCTTCATTGGGCCGCCTAAAGATTCTTCCAAGGACCCATGGTAGCTGCCTCTGCTGGCAATATCCAATGGGATGGGCGGGCCAGGGCTCATTTTGTCAGAAGTCTCAGCAAATAGAGAGCTCTCCTCATCTGTATCTGTACTCTGTTCACCATCCGAATGTATTTCTGCTTCTACATCAATAAAACCAGCCTCCAGGTCCAATTTAGATACAGCTGATTCTGTGAAAGGTACTAATCCTGCCTTAATTGCATGGGCATGTGACTTCCTGTGCTTGTACAAATTGCTCTTTGTCTTGAAAGAGAAACCACAAGGTATACATGGATATGGCCGCTCACCAGTATGGGACCTGATGTGTTTTTTCAGAACGCTTGGTTTGGCACACGCCCTGCTGCAGTAAGGACAAATGTACTTGCCGGGCTTTTTGGGTTTGTGCTCTTTCTTGTGAGCATCTTCTGCCTGTTCGATACTTTTCTGGGAGTATTGGCTATAAGCAGGGTTCAGACTTGAAATCTTTTTTCTAGGATAACCACTACTGTGGCCATGTATAGGAAAAGGAAATAAGTCCTCAGAGGCAACCGACGGCAAAGGGCCAGGGAACAGCCAGGGAGGGCCTTCTATGCTCTGATGTGGCTTGCTGCTGTGCATGCCCCCCTGTGGCAATGAGGGCTGAGGGAAGGACAGTGAATGTTGGCATGAGTAAGGACTCGGACGGTGCAGTGGGTATTGCTTCTCTGAGACTGGCTGCACCACTTCGGCAGGCGAGGGCAGCTTCCCAGAAGCAAACAGTTGTGCTGATGCTGTGTTTCCGATCTGCTCAGGATCTATCTGTGGTTGCTGCTGTCCTTCCTGACTGCCAAAAGTGCTCATCTTAACAACAGCTGATTGCTCCTGCCTCCATCTACCTGACGCTTTATCAGTTTCTCCAGACCTTGAGGTAGCTTTTTGTCCTAGAGCTGTGTCCCCGGTGTCCATTTTGTTACGCAAGGTCTTAAGGGCTAGTTTGCCTGAAATCCGTGCAGACGCATGGAGTGTCTCTAAAGCTGTGCTTGCAAAAGCTCAGGTGCTTCCATATTCCAGGGTGTCTGCAAACCTGCTGATTGTCGCTTCTCTTTGGAACTTTCCACGCCCACACTGTAGTCAATGGGCATTAGATGGAAACGTTCTTGGACCAGGTTATAACACAGTTCTCTCCATCGTTGAAAAGTCCGTCCAAAAGTTAAGTGCAAATCTACAAGGATTTCTTATGGCATTTGAATATCGTCAGCTGGGATGAAAGTGGGATGATGAATAAGAGAAATTTTGCCCATCAACTACAGCAAAGTTTAATTGCCAATTTCACTAAGATAAATTGACCTGAAGGAAAAGAAAACGTGGAGATTGTCATAACAGTCATAGAATAAGAAACCAAAATCAATCCTAAATTATCAGCCTCAAGATGGATAAATTAAAAATGGTTTTCAGTCCAAGAAAATTTTGTGGCTATTACATTAATTCCACAATGAAAAGATATTAATTTCAAACAGCAGTATGTCATAAGGATAAGTCTCTTTCACGTTTGAATTCTGGGCTGGGAGTATTGGCTTAGTGGTAGAGCATGTGCTTAGCATGCATGAATTCCTGGGTTCTATCCACACTATCGAAAAAAAATCTGAAGAAAAACTCTTTATAAATGTTATTTGTAAAATCATAAAACTGTTTAAAGCGTTCATTAAAAAATTTAGAGCTATTTGTAACTAAGTTTTATGGCTTGTATACTAAAATGTATTACACATCTATAAAGAGATATATTTTATAACTTAATATAAACTATACATGTATATATAACACAAAATCTATATTAATATAAAATTAACATAAAATATTAATATAGTAAAAAGACATAGTACATGGTTTATAGCAAATATATTAATATCAGTATTTTATATAACATTAATGTAAAACAAAGATATTTTATAGCTTAAAAATAGTGATTAATAGAGTTAGATCAAGGATAGAAAGATCAAAGATTGTCACAGAACATCGGGGAAGGTGAAAGAGTGCATCTAAACAAAATAATCGCTAAGAGTTTAAAATCAACAGTTTAAAAATCAAATGACTACCTGAATGGTTGACAGTTCTCATGGGCATGATTGTCTTGACGCTTCCTAGGTACAAAATAAATCAGTTAGGATAAATTGTTCCATTAAATATATGCATCCATTAAATATATGCACACATGCATCTGCATTTATGTGCATTAATTAGGGAGTTCCTTGTGAGAATATGACCAATTCTCATCACAAATTGTTCTCCTTCACTGTTTGAAAAGCAGTACTTTTAATGAAATTAAAAGCCTCACAAGTGAAAATTATACATGTATCACTTTCCATCCCTTGGTTGACACATATATAATTTTACATAACACATAAACTTCAAATGAACTAAGAAAATAGAATTTTATAACAAAAAGACTGGGATAATATAATAAACTATTGAACAGACTAGTGTTTTCATTTAGCAATGAGGTAATATCTTTATAAATCAGATATTTAACTTATGTTCAACAGTTATAAATTAAAACCATCACACCATAACTAGACACACATCTTATTCACTGAAGACATAATATATAATAGATGTACCAAATAAAATTCAAAAACAACACTATCTTCATATTAGACTAGAAGATGAAGAATTACTTATGTAAAATTCAAAAGTAGATATTGAATGGTTGGAACAAAACTTACCTAGAACATGAAGTTAAACTGTTGTTGGGTTTAATTTTTAGGACAAGGAGGCCAATTGGAAAAAGTCACGTCTACTTTTTATTTTTGAAAAATCAATTTTGCTATGGCTAACATGGGATCGTCCTCTATTCCAACAGCATTTACACTGACACCTTGGTTGTCAAACGGCTCCAAGCTTGAACTTTCCACTACTCCAACCGCAAAGTTAAAAAAAAAAAATCTGCTGTGTTCCTAACTTTCCTCGATAGTAGAACCCAGCATCAGACTTGAAGAAACCTGTATGGGCCAAGGGGTTGGTGCATCACGTCTCTCCGTGGGCAGGAAAGGGTGGCTTCAGTCTAAGAACCGCTCTTGTTTGAGTGCATGAAAACATTCATCATGGTGCTTTTGTTTCCCTTGTGCTTTATTTGAGTAAAATATTGTAAACATGGCTCCAGAGAAAGTTACTGACACCAACAGTAAAGCTAAGAGCAAAACTGTGAGACCCACAGTAGGGTTAAAGAAAGAAATCATTGTGAAATTTGTTAATGTTCCAGAAAGATGAATTTAAAAGTGTAATTTTGGGCCTCAGAACCAATTATTTGGTTTTCCATTATTTCTTATGGGAAAAATACGTTCGGTTCTCAAACTTTTCAGTGTTCAAATATTAATTTGGAACAAAAATGAGTTTGACAACCGAGGCATCACTGTATTATCCAGAAGGATTTTAAGATTCAAAATTTGATCCCTGTTAGAAACACGGTAACTCAATTATGCAACTAGCTTCTGTGAGGAAAATCTCTTTCTTCGAATGTAGGAAACAGGTGGTTTCGAAGATACGCAACGCCCTACTATTAACGTATTCAGGAATCCCAGACCCTGCTCCTCAGTCCTGGGTCTTTCAGGATGAGCCTCTTGCTGCTGAGCTGGAAGCCCCGCTCTGACCCACATTCCTCAGAACACAGCTCCGAATTTTTCCCTGCAGGGCAAGGCTAGCGAGCTGGATATCATTTTTTGTTTCACATAAAACTTTTGTATTAGATTTCAAACATACTCGAGGATGTATTATTCTCTCCACATTCTCCTTGGGGAGGCTTCGACTAACTGCTCCCTGTAAAAATCACTGCCTTTCTTGGAGTTTCTGAGTCATATACAGAAATGTAAGTGGGAGAGGGAATGAGTGATAGATCTCCTTGGAAATGTATTGATCATGCTCATGAACCATTACCAATGTGGACTTCTATTAATTGTTTGTCTATCAATGCTTTGTTTTGGAAATTAATAAGAAAAATCTGCAGTGGAAATGACCTGTATCATATATCCATTACTGCCTATGGTATATCTTTTTCTTTAAACCCAAACAGGATTTGGGAGTGTTATAACTTAACTGAGGAAAAGAAATTCATTGCACAAACCATAAGGCTTTAGGAATTTAATCCAATGTTTAAAAAATGCCACTTGTACTAAGTGATGCAATTCTTCCAAAAATGACATATATATTGTTGAGCTTGTGTTTTATCACCAAAATATAGGAAAATGCTCAAAGATCGAAAAATACTCTTGCAAATATGTGAGAGAAGAAAATCTACCTTCAATGATCAGTGAGTCTAGGAAAATTGTTTGCACTTCATGGTACAAATCATCTAATGTACTATTGTAGACTACAATTTTTGTTTAATTTTCTTGATGTACATCTACTTAGAACCTTAAAGGTCTATAGCAATGTGGTTAATTATGGCTACATTATTTCTTTATGATCATAGAGAGTCTATCTGTTCTTCAGAATCTTTACTATTCCAGCATTTTACCAATCAATAAATATGTTTAAAAATGGAATATAAGAGCAATTCTCCTATAAGAAGAAAATAGCTAGTTATCATTTTTATTCACTGGGATTTCTTTTTATGGTAACCAAAACCATGCAAAGTCATTTTGGCTCCCACTGCCGACCAAGGAGCAGTATTCCAAACACAAGTTTCACATTCGCATTTAAAATTTTCTCTAATGCTTTTCAGTGCTAGGAGGATGAAACTCAGAGGACAGGACTTGAGTTTCTGTAGATGGTGCTTATGAGTTCATAAGCATCCTCCAGTCAGCAAAGATAGGCGTTGTCTAGCAGGCTCATCACACTTTTCAGAGTGGGGAAGTACGGAAAAAGATATTCCCTTCTGAGTGACTATTTCAGGGGTAATGGAGCAAAAGGAACAGAAGCAAAAGAATAACTTTGTACCCAGTTAAATACTTTCTTCAGACCCTAAAAAGGAAGGCCTAGAAACAGCTTCCTGCAAAGAGCTCCTCTGAGGTCTCCTCAGGGTAACAGCTGGGTGGGATTGGCAGCCAGGCAGTGCTGCTCTGAACATGAATAAAGACCTACAGTATCCAGGTTGTCCTCCTGGGATCTTTTGCATAGAAAAACACTATCTCGGGGAAAAAATTTTAACTCAGGAAATTAATCATTACTTGATTGGTGGCAAAAGTCAAGTGAGCATTAAATAATAACATCCTATATCATAATGGAATGCAGTGACTAGAAACAAACACTACTTCTGCTTCCAGTATTTTAATAACATCACATTTTTTAAAAATTAAAATGGTTATTTGTTCTTTCTTCTGGAGAATCAGATGGTATTCCACTTACAAACAAAATATATGTCTCATGACAGTACAATCAAATGGAATTTTAGAAGTGACTTCCATATGTTTGTTTTGAAAATGCCGTGAATCAATAAATAAAATGTCTTAAAAAAACATGGAACATGTCCGAGCACCATTGCTTTAACACCAGTGACCATGACCCACACTCCTAACTACTCCTCAGAAGCACAAGCTCAGAGGCACTGGGTGAGGGGAAAAAGACTCACCAGAAAAGTGTGACCAGTGCCAGAGTCTGGCTGAATACAGACTTATTTCCACAGGATGATTTTAAACAGGAACTCTCCTGAGAGCCAAACTCATTATAAATACTTCTTTTAGTAAAAATTCCCATAACAACCTCAGTCCTTCCTAAAATGAGCAAGTTGTCAATATGAGAATACTATATAGTACATTACTTTATGGATAATACTGTACATTATATATGAAACCCTACTAAGCAATTCTGACAAAGTTCAGAGAAAAATAAAACTGTTGGAATGATCACCCTCTAATTTGACATCCACACAATCTAATTTGCTATTTAAAGCCTAATGAAAACTGAACCGTATTTTTCCATGTGGGCTTTGGGATGCAGATGCCACTGTAGATATTTGTAGAGTTCGTACATTTAGGAAAGACATTTATAACTAAGTTTTGATTATAGCATGTGGTTTTTAATATTTTGACATACTTTTTCTTCAACATTTTATAAGTATGTTTTCACTTTTCCAGGGGCTTCTTTTCTCATTATACAGCAAAAGTTATTACTATAAGGATTAGTCGGGATTTACTGAGTAGAATTTCCATGGAAATAAACTTGGCTGAAATTTTCTCCAATGAAGTTATCTCAAAAAGGTCAGGATTAAAATTGGCCCATTATGAAAAAAATAAAGCTTTCACAACATCTTCTCTTGAAATAGAAGTTTCATCATTTCTTCCCTGATTTGATGAGTTTGTGTTAGGCCAAAACTGCTTTGCAAGTTAAATGTAAAAACAATAGAAGAAAATAATGAATTTTAGTTATTAACCTGTTATCCTCATATCAATAAACTGCATTACAACCTTCTTTGCTTCCTAAGACGCCAGTTCTCTCCACAGGAACTCATGCACAACTTCTGGGAATCTGAAAGAGCAATACAAAGATTTAAACGATGATGACTGATGGTGCTTACAGTGAATTTAATAGCATGTTTATTCTTTACCCACAGAAACTTCCTGCCATTAGGAAAGAAAATCTGGGACTTTATCATTCAAGCAGCAATTTTCTTTTTAAATTTAAGAAAACAATTTCCCTTCTTTTAGCATAGTGCAAATCTTTCGAATAAACACGTGTGCTCATACTTGTAACAGTGAGAGTACAGGTCATTATGAAAATAATGACAGAGTTAAAATTCAATGCCTTGAAACTAGGAAATATGTCACTGCAGTCCATGCTGCCATTCTGCCTTAAAGCTGTGATTCCCACGAAGCTTCTTTTGGAGAATCATCAACTAAACTTCATAGTATGATTCTCAGATAACCTTGCAGCAAATTCTTTTTTTAGCGGTTATGTTCTGTGCTAAAATTAATTTCTGAGCAAAGAATCCAAAATCAACCAAAGTAAAATCTGGCGTCTTCAGAGACTCTGGTGTGTAATGAGGAAGGGGACTTTCTCAGAATTAATACCTACCCAAATCTGAACCAAAGAAATGCATGGAAGAGCAAACAGTGTAATCCAAATAGATTTTTCAACCAACCATCTTGAGGTGGTTTAGCTCTTAGTATAAAGTAGAAAATATTGCCACACTACCCAGGGATGGTTCCTGTATATTTGTTATTTTTTAAAAAATTATTCTTTCTTTCTAACAAGTTACTTCCAAACCTCTCATGAGAAGAACACAAGCACTAAGGAATGTCACTTAACATGTGTCTTCCCTCACTATTGCTTCTTATAAGCACTCCAAGCATGGAAAGGAAGTAGTTTGCCTTCATTTCTCCTTTCTTTTCTGCACATCACTGCAGTAGGACTTCAGGACACCCTATGCACTTTAAGACATGAATCATCACAAGCAAGCAGGCCCACTCGGTTCCTCAAAAGACACAAAAGGTGCAAAAATAGCTTCTGTAATTGAAGCAAGAACCACGTCAGCAACCAGATGAATGTGGGTGGTCAGATAAGATTCTGTTACTGCAAAGGGCAAATTATTAAGCAAATACTAGATTTATTTTCTTTTTTAAACATTGTTCTTCTTGCCTCAGATCAACCATTTGTAGCACTCAAAATGACACCTGAAAAACTCTACTCTTCTCAAAATTGAAAGTTCAAATGCCAAGAACAAGATTGATTACCATTGACAGAACAGTGGCAGTTTCCAGAAAGGGAAAGATAATGAATACTCTATAAGATATTTAACTATACCTATATGCCTAGATCTTAATTAATATACTATCTCTCTTTTTAAAAAAAAGCACTTTAAAAATATGTCTTGGTAATATGACCTAAGCTTAAGTAGAACATGGCATGTCTCAGAAAAGAAAGAATAAATCACTGAGCTATTTTATACTCCAAGCAAAATTCACTCAAGACATAAATGGCCAAGATTCTACAGATACAGCTATTTATAGAGAACAAAATCTTGCAGTATTCAGTGACTACCTATGACTGGTAATCCCATAGTTACTGCACGAAGAGGGAAGAAGGAAAAGGAGAGCGTAATTCTCAGGAGGCCAGGACCAACCGGGAATCCTACCAACTGCTCCGTGACCCACCTGCTTAGGAGCTGTGATGGGGCTGTTCTGACCTTGCTTTTCCAGTCTTACTTTCCGGGACAGTGGGAAATATGCCTCGTGATATGCACATACATATATTTGAAATTTTAAGATGATAAAAGATCCCTTGCTCACCCAATAACAGCATTCAGAAGTTGGTTCATACAACTCAGGATCTCTTTTCCCTATAGAAATTTCCAGATAACTAACGCCACTTGAAAAGAAAAACCTAAGTAATATTACTACGAAAGATATGACATTGATTTGAGGGATTTTCTTCAAATCACTTTCTTGCAAACTGGAATCAATAGTGGCCTTTGTGAAGAAGGAATATGATTATCATTACTATTAAAATGAAAACATGGAGACATCATCTCAGACAAATTTTTGCATTAATTTTAAGTGAGGTTTTGTGCCAGCTTCTTTTTCAAAATAAAAGAAAACACTTCCCTCAAACAGCTCTTGATAATGTGACAAGGCATGTTTATGTTCCCTAGAATTCAATGGTTCACATGGGAGACAATGTAATATAAGAAAAGAATGTCATTTCGCTAACTTTACTTTTAGGTTACTATACTCATAAAAAATTACTAGGCAATGAAATCTAACTATTTAATAAAACTAATGAATTTTCAGAAATAGTGTTAACAAGTCTTGTTCCAGATTCTCAAGTTACTTAAAATGCATTTCTAAATATGAGGTGAAAATTATCTTTCACTTCACTAAGTACAGGTTGATTTCTCTGTCTGTCTTCAAGTAAGAGGAGACCTTTGGATATAGTTATATCCTCTCTCTCTTGTTTGTAACACTATTTCCATTCCAACAGTTTTTCAATCTTTCTACTCTTAGAAGGAAAAAAAAATCCTTAGCATTATTTATTATTATGCATGCTTACAGGTTGTTGTTATTATTATTACGCCAAAGAAAATTGACCCAATAATAGATAGCAGTTTACTCTTCCAAATCAAGTTATGGTTTCATATAGCTCTTAGATTAATTTTTCAAGAAGGTAAGATTTTGCTGGCAACCTCTACTACCAGCCATCACCACTGTTTTTCTTTTCCTTCTAAGGGTAAACAAACATATACTAGTACTATACTTGTCCAAAGTACAGCCCACCTTTATTTTTGCTTATTTTTAAAAAGCAGTTTTGATATATGCATGTGTGCATTAACTGTATTATTTTTTTGTATAAAGTCCAAGACTAGTATTCTTTATTCAAACAAACAAACAAACAAACAAAAAACAAGGTTAAAAAAAAATGGTGGTCTGCGGGATGGACATATGACATACCTGCCTGACAGGATAACCCTTGTACTTTAGATGAGAGTTGTCACAATTAAAAACTATCATTATTTACATAATCTGTGCAAAAAGTACCAACAGGACCTGGAAAGAACCCATGCACTTATATTTCTAAGCTAGAAGAAATGTTTAGGCATGAAAAGTTTAAAGAATGAACACTTGGCCCCCCAAAGAGATGTTGCACTTTAATTTCAGAGTAGGGAGTAGAAAGGATTCAAAACTAGTGGCTAAAGACTGAAGATGGAAGAGAAACCAATGTTCAAAGCACTACCATCAATTTCACAAGCTTTCTGAAAAGAAACGTCTTTCTCTTCTATCAAAGGAACAAAAAGACTCTGATGGCCCACTGCCCCACTTTGGAGCATCAAGAGTGGCAAGGAAAGAGGATGTCCGCAGGTGCTAGAGAAGGCAGGTGAAGGCAGTCATGGGCTGCAATCACACACACACACATACACACACACACAGACACACATATATACTGATCAGCCTAGTAACTAAACACGTATATCTTTAAAATAGTTTCAATATGAAGGTAAAGATTAAAGTTGTGATTTGAATGTAAAGGAGAAGATAAGGTTACACTGATGTATTCATAAGGGAAAAGTAATAATTTTGGAACATAAGACAATTTATTATCAAGAAAATGCAGGTTTGGAAAAGTCAAGAGGGTGCCTGGGAAGAGGGACTCCTCTAGAGGTTTCACAGGAAGTGGCTGAGTACATGATTCCCAACTAGCCTGTTCAGTCTTCTGGTGAGCGTCTCAGTTCTAGAAATGACAATGTGCACATGTTATGGAAACATGACATTGTATACCATAAATGTGCACAATTATTATTTGCCAACTTAAAAATAAATGTAGGGTCTGGCGATGTGATAGAAAGTCTGTCTAACCCTGGGCTTGATCCCAGTTCATTATTGATTAAAAAAAAAAAAGATTCCAGAGTTATCTTTGGTTCACTGTTGTTTTTCTGGAGCACAGAAGACAAAACAATGTATAAAATAAAACTACTAAAAACAAAACAAAAAACCAAGTTACATATGTGTAATTGTCACTGAAATCTCCTTAGCTAAGTTTTCTGACTATTTTGTTACATTTCCAGATATTTACTGAGGATTTCCTAAATGCCAGAAAAGAATTAAGTTTACAAAATACAAAAAAGGCAAAAAATGAGCACAATATATATGAGCTCAGAGCTTCAAGAGGGAGACGTGTGAATAGACAAGTACTTTAGGTGTTCTGACATAAATATAAACATAATACAAGTGTGAACCCCATCCAGAGAACTACGAAAGACTTTATAGAGGCAAGTCCACTGAAGCCAAGTTTTTATAAAAAATATTATGTATGCTAATAGGCCAAACCAGACAGCTTTCAATATTAGCATAGAGATAAATACACTTGTCAGATGAAATAAAAATACTCTTTCAGTGTAATGGAATTTTGGGTTTACCTGAATGCTTAGGGAATTAGGTGTTCTAGATAATACAACCTATGTTTAGGTAAAGAACATGAAGACAATTATTTTTGTTTTAACATCTGCTAGTAATTATAGTCTCAAAAGTACATTAGCCTTCTCTATGAGTTAATTACAGCGAACTGAACATAATTCAATCTTGCCCTGGAGACTGAGAAGTATATAGTGTCCTGTAGCCATCAGTTTGCACCCCGGCTGTGCTCTTATGGTAGTGGTTGTGCCACCTCTGCCCACGTGTCCCTAAACACGTGTCGTGTTTTCCAAGATCATAGTTATGACTTTGACATCAAATAAGTCATGTATCTGGCAAACGTGTTTTAGAAGCAAATAACTGTAAACTTCTGTCACCATCTAATTTTTGAGCTTATTTTTATTTATATAGGGAGTATTCGATACTGTGAAAGGATTTCAAAACCATTGAATTCTTCCAGGAAACTAACAGATGAAAAAGGGGAGAACTACAGAAGCCCAAAATCCTGCTGAGAGACTCAGAGCCCGTTATGATGATCCTGGTCGATAGCTTAGGTCTTCAAGCTTTCGAGTCATTTCATACTGCTTCCTCTTATTGAAAGTCTATTAATCTGACTTTATCACAGAAACCAAATGAATGAATAAAAGAATGAAGCCTGAAAAATAAATGCTCTTGACCTTTGAAAGAGCAAAGACATTTATAAAATCCGTACTTTAAAGTTAAATCAGTTGAGAAGAGAGAAGATAACCGTAGCTAAAAACAAATGCCTCCTTGAACTATTCGTCACTATTTCCAGAAAATAAAAATTCAATGCAAATTTTAAATTTCTTCAAAATGAGTAAATATTTTTGAAATTAAGTATCACCACACTCAATTTCTACAAATGGCACATTATCTAATATCCAAAACAAAACTATTACTTAATTCATAGTCATTCCTCAGCACCAGCTGTTTTCTGTTATCAAGCATCTTATCATGCAAAACCTTTAAAGTAAATATTTTAAGCATGGTCATGCGATTATCTTCCTAAAACAAGGGGAGCCCCTTTATCTACAGTCATCGGGAGTAGGTTTTTTGTTTCCTAATTCCTAATTCCAAGGAGGCCCTGGAGATAGGATAATGGCATTTCCCCAAGTGTTTCCACAGAATGGTGCATGTTGCATTGTTTGAGCAAAGGGTACAGCCAAGTAGCTGATGCTCTTTTGTTTGTTTGGTTTTTTTGTTTTTGCTGATGCTGTAGAAAGAACCCAGGGTCTCATGGCACGCAAGGCAAGTGTTCCACTACTGAGCTCCATCGCAGCCTGTAGATGATGTCCTGTACGATTAACAATAATTTGTTTTCTCACTTGTGATACATCTTTTCTTTTCCTTTCCTATCCTTTGCAATTCCTCTGTCCTATTCCTAAATGTTAATGATGATAGGTAAATAACTCCTCATTAACAAGCAGTCTTAAATATTTACTTTTAGCTAAATGTCTGCAGGAATAAAGATAAAGCCAAAGGGAATTTATTTGAGTACTACAGTATGATGAGAGCTATGACAGAACAAAGCCAAAACTCCAATATAAAGTTTTCTCAAATTTTATCTTCTACAATGCTCAAGTTTACTATTTGATTTTTCCTAGCATATATAAAGTCATGAACCTTTCTTCAATTTCCTTTTATCCTTGAGTATGCCATGATTAGCATAAAAACTAATATTAATTTTGAAGTAAGTAAAGGAAGAGAGTACAGAAGTGAAATTGTAAAGTATGCATTGTATTTATAAACGTTCACAAAACAGGTTGACCTTGCCTGAAGGAAATCCATTTCTTGATGGACGAGCATCCAATAACAATGGAAATAAGACCCAAACTGTAAAAGCATAGCTAAAAACTTGAATTACATCCCATATGTCATGCTAATCAAGATTAACTCTAAGCCACTATTTCTGAACAGACTGAAGACATACTAACATTTTTTTAATTTATTTATTGCTTTTTTTAAAGCTGAGAAATACATACTCTGTGAAAACTGATTAATACTGACTTTAGAAATGCTGTCAGGTTTAGAAATATAAACTATTAGTTAATATCTGGAATATAGATTATTTGCTTTATTAAATTTACCACATATGAAACATATTAAAGTCCAAGGTTATTTGAATACCCCAAAACACACTAGAGAGTGTCCTGCACAGTAAGAGGTCAGAGGATATCTGTCAGATAAATCAATAAACGTGAAACAAAGTGTGGATCTAATAATGAATGAACACATTGATGGGTGTATGTCCTGTACCTGGAAAAAGCCCTTCTTGAATTCTGACCAAAACAGTGCATTATAATCCTTTAAACAAGAAGCAAGGAAGAGTTGTTAGCAAATCTAGTACCATGTCCAGTACAGCTGAGTGAAACAGAAGCCCAGAGGGACAGGGCGACAGACTTAACTGGATTTCCAGAAATCTCAAACCTAAAACAGCTTTAGTCTCAGAACTTCTGGCACTTTTCCAACTCCCCAACACAAAGATAACTTTTTCTTGGTAAATGTTAATAGGTATAGATGTTAGTTAAGGTATATTTTCCATTTAAATAGACAAAAATGTCTATTTTTAAATAAAATAATAAGCTCAAACATCTAGCTGCTCTACCTTTCACACACACCAAAAATAATAATTGCATTAGGCTTAAATCCCTTTCTTTGCCCAAGCTGTAAGCAGTAAGATACGAATTTAACTTGATCTTTCCAGTTTTCCACGATGCCCTGCCTCCTTATTGAATGGGTTGGTCATTTTCATCGCTAAGGACCTCCAAAGTTATTTTGTTAATACTTAGGCTAAGTTCACAAACATGAAGATCACCAAAACTCACGGGAAATAAAGGTGGCTCCTGGACTAGAATTTGAGGCATCTGAGGTAACTTTTGCCTCTACCCTGAGAGTCATAAAGGGCAAGGCATGCTGACATAAATGGACCATGAGATATAAAATATCACCCCTTGGGGCTGCTCATGAATACTTCTGCTACCTTTCAGATCCACAGAGTACGGTACATTGGAACTTAAAGCTATCTTTACAGACACTACATTTTTAAAGCTTGTTTAGTGTCTCATTTTGAATTGGTTACTTGAAAGCTAAGATCTGACCTTTTCGTAGCAAGTCCTGTATCTAGGTTTTCTAAGCATGTCTTTCCAACACTAGCATCAATTCTCCCTTTAAGTACTGCTTATACTCGTTCCAATTGTCTAAACTCATACTGAATAACCTGCATACACCTTTCAAAAACGGGGACTATTATAAAAGACCTAATAAATGTAGCCAGGAACTGTTTCCAAAGTTGAATCTATTTGTGTATTTCAATCATATTTGGACAGCACAATGGTAAAACTAATTGGTTCCAGGTACATGAAAAGTAATGGAAACCCTCAACTGTACTGATTGAAAAAAAAAAAAAAAGACTTTGTAAATGCAACAGAGAAGGTCCATGCAACACAACTCAGTAGAAACACTATTTTCCTTCTTGAGAAATTGCATATGAATAATATGGAAATAATATGGTCAAATTATATTATCTTTGAGACATGGTCAAATTTCCAGCAACTGTCAAAGCTCAGTAGGAGACATGGCAAATGTATTTGACATATTCTTGGACACAGATAACTCACGCTGGCAGATCCTACACACAAATCTTGTGCAATGCACTGAGGGGTGGGATGAGGGTTTTGTACGTGTTGAACATCTACATGGTTAAAAAATCAGATTCAGAGGCATGTACTTTTACAGGTTTTGAATCCATTTGATCACAAAGCATTTCAAGTCTCAAATCAACCTCACCTTTCAAGGTATAAGCATCAACTATCCTAAGAGTTACTCAAATTTTAAACAATAAAGAGTCCAAAAACCATTTTTTATGTCATTTTGATTAACCAATTACATGTGATTTAATATGATCCTTTTCAAGTAAGTTCAAATGCTAGAGAGTATGTGCGAAATTCCTAATTTGAGTTTCATTCAATATTGACCAATATCCAATACGGCATATTAGCTTAATCTCTGTATCTTACACATCTATATAATTTAAAATGCATAATTTAAACAATACAACCACAAATTATTCACCTAGAAAAAAATAAAGTTTTAAAGGCATTTGTTTTAGCTTTCAATGTAACCAAAATTCACAGGTCCGCAAATTATTTCAATTCACACAATAATCAGTAACTACCACATTAACTGATGTCTTTGGAAACTCACTTTTGGTTTTTCTTATCCATCACTGAAGAAAAAAGAATTTGCTTGAAACAAATTTATTAAGAATTCTTCAGAGATGTAGCTCAGTGGTATGGCACTTGCCCAACAAGCATGAACCCTAGATTTGATCCCTAGCATCACACTGAAAAATTTTTAAAAACAAAAAATAAAGTTTCATTAGCAGAATTCTATTCAAAAGAAACAAAAATAGAGAAAAGTAAGCAAAAACATAAGTACATAAAAACAGAGACTATAAAATTAAATAGCTTATCATATTGTCTGATTTCTACCAGGCTTTCTCTAGTTTCATTGAGGATCTTAGGACAAGATGCCAAACCTAGGTTTCCTATAGCACCTGCTGCTCCTTGATTTAAACACAAGTGTTTATTTTTTGAACAAGTAATTATATTTCTTTTAAGAGAAAATGAGCAGCACAATATAAAGTAAAATGTTTTAGTAATGCCTTATCTATTCAAAGTTTATCATATAAGCCTTGTATCCTTCTAATGCAAGAAAAATATGAAAAACTGAGGCCAAGAAAGGTGAAGTATTGGTCAATGCAATTTCCCAAAGATCCCATCAGTGGCCAGTGTCTTGGCCAGCGTAAGACTAGATCCATGAACCACAGATGGAAATTTCTGTTTAACATCTTAGGTGAATCATTCACTTTGTTTAAGCTTGAGTTTCCTAATATGTAAAATAGGAATAAATAAAAGTACTGGCCCCACTTTGATTTTACTTTATTTTATTTTACTTTATTGATGAGCCAAAACTGAGATGACAAGAAAAGTGGCCTGTCAATTTTAAATACCAAAATAACAGTCAAAATAGTTTAAATCACAAATAGATATAGTTGTTGCCATTGATACTAATAAACAGAATAATTTTGTTGCTGACTGAAGAAATCAAACTAAAAGAAATTCAGAAGCCCAAGTCCTAACTAATACTTCCTGCTTCACAGAGCGGCCTAAGTTCTAATAACACAGTGGCCAGTCCAATTCCTTTTACATAGTAGGCTAACATGACTAATTTATAGCTACTCAAGGTCAGCCAAAACCTTCTGTATACATCGACAGGCAAACTTGTATTATTAAGTATTAGTCACTTTAGCATCAACTCAACCGTTAAAAGTTCTTGGTGGGAAAATTTAATTTTAATATTTAAAGAATTAAACTTCATCTACACAGGTTAATGTATACAATATACACAGGTTAATGTATACAATGTACACAAATTAATATAATGTAATGCATTAAGTATATTTCATAATAAAATCAAATTAAAATACTTATTTCTAAATCATTGCATAACCTTTCCCTACCATTGAACAAAAAAAATAGTTGTAACTCATCAAAAGCAACAAATTAGAAATACTTTCCTCAAGGACACAATAATTAGGACATTAAGTTAACACGGGGCACTGGTCATTTAGTGAGTATTTCTCCCAATATCATGAAAATCTAAACAGACTCTTCTTGGATAATAGCTTTCCCTTGGGGATATACATACTTGGTATGTCCAAATAGCGCATGTCTAAAAAATTCTTTGTTTTGCCATTAACATAATATTTTTATGTCAAAAAAGAATTACAGTAATGATTTTAACTTGGGCTTCTAGGTAACAGTAGTTTGTGCCTGTCAAACATGCATGAAGGTTTTCATTCTGAGAAGCTCCAGGATATTCTCTCCCCTTCAAATCTGGGTGGTGAGAAGAGGAACTCCACTTCGAGACCATAACGTTAAGTGAAACAAATCAGACACCAAAGCTTAACTATCACACGGTTTCTTTATAGGAAAAAACCAAACTATAAATAAAGAGCAAAGCAAAAGATAGATAATAGGAAGTAGTAAAACAGATCTTTCTGTAATGGGGTCAAGAGATGGAGGGAGGGGAAGGCAGAGGAAAGAGGGATAAAAAAGGAATTAAAATATGTTCTGTACATGCACCAACTCCACACAAGCAATGGGAACATTAGGTACTGCAAACATGGACAAATAATAAAACAAATCTCTTTTGTGAAGTATGCTGTTGTAAACATGGGTACGTATGTACTATTATAGTATGATTGCTTTAACTCTTTCAGGAATACACCTAGGAGAGGTATAGCAGGGTCAAATGGAATTTCTGTTTTCAGTTTTCTTACCCTATTTTTACTGATTTCCTGATTGGTTATACTAGCTTACATTCCCACCAACAATGAAGAAGGGTTCTTTTTGCCCACATTCTCAGCAGCATTTGTTGTTTTATTGTGTTCTTGATGATAGCTCTGCTGACTAGAGTAAGATGAAATAGCAGAACTGTTCTGATTTACATTTCTGTAATGGCTAGCAATGTAGATGAATGGATAAAAAGTTTTTACATGTATGTATACGGAATTATATATATGAGATAGAGATAGATAGATAGATAGATAGATAGATAGATAGATAGATAGATAGATAATGGAATTTTTTCAGCCATTAAGAAGAATGAATTCAAGTCATTTGAAGCAAAATGGATAGACCTTGATGCCATATTAAGAGAAATGTCAGACACAGAATGCTAAATATCACATGATTTCTCTTAAATGAGAAACGCAAAACATAAATAGTGAAATAAAGGAGAGATGGTAGGAAACAGGGAGGAAATAGGGGATCAGAGTAAGAAGGGGAACAGGGAGGAGGGCAGAGGAAAGGAGATCAAAACGATTAAGATGTGATCCATATATACCGTACATAAATGACCCAAAGTGCATGTAATTAGTGTGTATCGCAGCATTTACCAATTTTTTAAACAAGAATCTCTTTTGTCATCACCAAGCAGGGCCCAGCCTGATGGCACATCTGCTACAAGGAGACAAAGAAAAAAAAAAAACCCAACTATAGAAATCAGACCCCCCTGGCTGGAAGTACACTGGCCCTGAACTGTCGAGCATCAGGAGCACGCAATGCTTCTGTTTCCTGCGTTAGTTACTTTGGGTCAGGTTCTTTGTCAGTTGCCATCAAAGGTATCAAACAAATGATCTGATCAAATACTTTGGTTGAAACACATCGGGATGCTGCTACCCTCCTATGGTTCTCGTATGTCTGTGAAGAAGGCACAAAGCCCAGGAATAGCAAGGGTGTACAGTTTTTCTCTTGGGTTACAATTTTATACATAACTCACACTGCCAAGTGAAAACAGGGTTTGCTTCTCACTTTTCAGGGTCAAAAGTTATCCCACGAAGGTAAGGTCAAGGTGATAAAACACACGAACTCTGGAATCACTAGGGTTTTAACTCTAGCACTTTATGCACCAACTGTGAGATTTTGGTTAAGTTATGAACCCACTTGACATGTTTCCTTATCATAAAAAAGGGCATCATTATGCTTGTTTTGAGTATTAAATGAAATTCCACAAGTAAATCATTGAGAGTAATACTTAGTACTTATAAAATGTCCTAAATTATTGGCATTCTTCTTTACATACAAGGGGAGTTAAATTTCCAGCATTAATACCTATAATACAGATAAATATCATATTTAGAAAAGGAGGTATTTTATTTTTATTTGAGCTCTAAGAATAGCAGATGTATCTAATTAGCTGAAAATAGTTGTTTGATTTTGCATGTATACAAACACATGTGAAATGTGTCTATCCATAGACTTTGTCTCATGCAGAAATAATTTAAGTGATGAAAATATTGAAAAGGCAAACTTTTTAATATAGTTCATAAAGTAAGAATTATAAAAGAGAACATCAGTGTTACAAGAAATTCTGTTTTGGGGTTTTTTGGGTTTTTTAAATGACAGAATGACTAGCCATAAAATGTGAGTCATGTTTTGGCTTGTCAGCAAGAAATCATCATTCTTATTGCAAATGTAGCCCAAGGGAATCAAAGTTCATCAATTTCTGGGAGAGCCAGTCCTCTACAAAGGCCTGGAACACTAAAAGAGTGAGGGAGGTCATCAGGCGTTTTCTTGCCCTGGAAGAACTGAGTATCACA
>RJWT010009472.1:0-25110 GCA_004365215.1 Cuniculus paca | reverse complement strand
CTTTCTTTCTTTCTTTCTTCCTTCCTTCCTTCCTTCCTTCCTTCCTTCCTTTCTTCCTTTCTTCCTTTCTTCCTTTCTTCCTTTCGACAGGATCTTCCTATGCAGTTCAGGTTGGCCTTGAGCTCACTTTGTAGCCCAGGTTGGTCTCAAATTTGCAACGATCCTCCTGCCTCAGCCTCCCGAGTGCTGGGATTACAGGCATGCACCACCACACCTTATTTTTATTTTTTAAGCACTGACATTTTATTTTTCTACTTTATTTTTTATTATATATTTGTGATGCATAATGATTACATTTATTATGGGGAATTGGTACATATACTCATTGCATCTTAATCCTTTTTACTTCCCCTTCTCCTCCCTCTTGCCTTTCCTGTATTTCTTATTTTTCATTAGGTTCTCTTCCAAGACTCTCTTAGAAATAACTACTTTGATCCTACCACTCATCACACCTCCTTTTTAATACATTGCCATTCTTTCAAAGAGATGGTATTCTTTCAGGTATTCCCAACAGTAGTAGAAGCAGCAGGTGGTTTGTACTAGGTGACTGAAAAGGAAATAGAAGGTTCAATTCCCCAAATCTACATCAGATGCTATGAGAAAAGGCCACTCATTCCCACTTTGTTTTGCACTCACATCCTCCCACCTGCTTTCTGCCCTTATTCGTGGAAGATTTTAGCTCCTGCCTCAGGTTCACCTCCATTGCTGCTCCCTGGTGATTCCACGATTCTGAGAAATGGAATTTTCAAGTAACTTGCCTTTCACTATCTCTGTCTTCTCTGCTTGCAGTTGTGTCCTGCCCCCTACTCTGACCTTTATGCTCATGTCCACACCCTGACACACCACCATCTCTGTAACCTCTCTAATTTCGCTGTCCCACTCTCTATTACCAACTCTGTCCTTCTAACTCACCCCTTCCACCCTGCCTCCCTCATCTGTGTGTCTCTCAATTCCTCCAATCTATGGTCCTCCCACTTCTTCCAGTCTCTCACCTCCAAGCTTCCAAGGGTAAATTCCGTGTTCTCTCATGATAATCACTGTCTTGCACATACCCTCAGCACCCTGGCCATTCACTTTCTAATGTTCTTTGGACAAAATGACAATCCTGGTTAGATTCAGTTCTCCATAAAGCTAAATGTGGCAGGGAAAAAAGACACATTGACAATGGCTTGTCTTATTTTCATGACAACTCATTTTAAATGGACCATTGTAATTTTTCCTGGTATTCCTCTTGTTATTTAATATATTTATTCTTCCATTTTCCTAGACAATGATCCCAAATTTTGATTGAACTTTGATTAAACTCTCTTAGATGACTATTTTATATTTTTATTTGATTGAACTATGAACTCCTACATCATTCTTAATCTCTATAGCTTTGTTTCTTTTCACCACTAAGGAAATACAAACAATCAAAGAAAACTTCCAGAATCTTCTACCCAAATACCCATATTTGGCTTATACAGCCTCCTTATCTCTCCTTAGTGTATTTATACTGTTCACATCCCTTATCCGAGGATAACTTCTTCACTCCTATACTTGATTCACTCTGCTTTCTTGCCCAGTGGCATTCATTCAAGAACTCTCTCTCTCAGCAGCATCCTCCTTTGTCCCTTTGCACTGGATTTTACCATCAGTATTACAAGTTATTTTGCAAACACAGCAGGTGTTGCACCTTTTTTCTCCACTAAATTTTTCTTTTGCTCTGAAACTCTTTGCCCAGGTTTCTGTTTGCATGACTGTCTTCTCACCTCTTCGAGTCCCTTTGCTTAAATATGACCTTCTTAAAGAACCAATCTTAGCCACTGTTTATAACTGCACGTTTAGTACAGTTAGAAATAATGGAGTGGAGGGAGTCAGTACCCTGAATATAATTCGAAACAGCATGCTATGATTACTCCTGCTTCCATTGTTCTAAGAAAATTAGAAAATAAAATAACAAAAACCCAGGAGATCTCTGATGCTCTAGGTGAGAGCACCTTTTCCCTATTCTCACCTCATTAAGTGTTCATAAATATGTACTACACGTCATAAATATAATTAAGAGAGTGAATTCTGGGGCTAGAAGGGGTGTTAGAGCCCCTGATATAACATGGTACCCTGTCAATCACTCCTGTCGATCACTTGTAGAGATCAAGGGGGATGCAGCTGGGCTGAGGTGCAAATTCTTTAAATTCTGAAAGCCTGATTTATCCGTGTACCATTGCTGTGTCTGTGTGCAGTGATCTGGGTGCCGTGTGTTTACTTCTCTGTCACCCTGACACCTTTATCTGTCTGTGCCTCATCTTTTGTCAGCACAGACTTGCCCAGGGCACAACTTCCAGTGATCTTCACTAAACGTAGCTGCTGGGCTCTGGCTGCTGGGTGGACACTTGGCAATTCTTTCCTTCTTGTACACAAGAGCCTGCACTCTATCTGCCCCTTCCCTGGTAACGTTTCTTGGCAACAGCTAGCCAGGACAGGAGAGAGATGGACAGAGATTGGCAGACATCAGCAGCCAGCAGCCAAAAGAAGCCAGTCTGGGGAAAAAGGTAACTCCCAGCTTGCTGGGGAAGCTTTCTCTCTTCCCTTTTCTAGGCATATGGGGTGGATTGCCGGGACAAGCACCTGACCAAGTCACTGTTTGGAGAGGTCTAGATTGCAGAGTGAAAGGCTTTTGCCTCTGAGGGAGGTAGGAGGACCCCTGTGGATGGGTCAGGCTTTATTTTATTGTTGGTCCACGTAATGTTGTGGGTCAGCAACTATGACTCCAGCAGGTGCAGGAGGCCACTGGCAGGTGAGTGCCAAGGCTTGATAGAGCTGCCAAAAGCAGGAGTCCGGGAAACATAACCCCGCCTGGCGGAAGCGTTGCCTTTCTTTGTGGAGAGCTGGCAACACCACCTGCTTACCACCTGGCCCTCACGGCAGTGCTGCTCACGTTCTTTCCCCTTCTTGCGGGGAGTTCCGAGTCCCTCACCAGGCTTTTGTCTATCGGAGTATTCAAATTATTTGGTTTTTAGTGCTGACCAGCTCTGGGAAACAGTTGAGAAATGCAGTGTTTTCCCACACTGCGACAGTAAAAGTCGTTCGTTTTAAAACTTTGGCTTCTACCCAAAGCACTTCTCGTAGATCCGGTTCAGGCTGAGTCAATTCTCCTGGGTCCTAAACTCCGCCTGTAGTTGTCTCCTGGGTTACTCCTCTAATGCTAGTTTTTTCTCTCCTTTTTCCTTGGTTTTGCTTTCACTGTGATAATGGTGATTTTAAATTTATGTTCCTATCCAAAAGGATTTGTAACCTGGACATGCTGACTGAATTTATGTCATACCTAAATGTTATTTTGAGATTTTTGTCACCAGACAAGTATTCTGGATTGACGTCTTATTCCCCATTCTCAGGCTGCCGGTTATTGGGACATCATCTGTGGAGGTGCCTATTTCTCAGTCAGAAGGCACTGAGAATCACATCTGTGGGGAATTTTCTGGGTTTGGGGGTTCTGTTGAGCAAGGTGATTGCTACCCCTTCCGAAACAGGATGTTAGGGGTGGTTTTAGAATTAGCTAAGAGGCATCCAGCCAGTAAGGCATCCGATTTCTGGACTCCGTGGACATGGAGGAGACTGAGCTTCAAAAGGGAAGGTGGTGCAGAGACCCACACAGGCCTGGAGACGCCCCACCCCCGGAGGTTCCAGTTTTATCAGGGGATGCTTTGCTAAGCTGCAATGGGTTATAGATAATCTAGTGGATGCCCTGTTGGCTTCCCATGTGGGAATTAACTCAGGGAAGGGCTCTATAAAGTTTCTATGACCAAATTCTGAGTAATTCAGCCTTACTAGGTCTTGACCCTGGGGCTGAAAGGCTCAGAAACTATCAGGAGATGCCCTGTCAGGTGCCCACTGCAGACATCTCTCATTTAATGACTGAGTTATGCTCCTGCAACCAGATCATTAAATGAATTGGTTGCCAAATGAGGAATTATATATAGTGTGCACATTACAATATTCAGAACAAAGAAATGGTCAAAGGAAACTCCAACTTGATGACTTTGCTTTTATTTGCATAACTCTTACATGCGGTACTGTAATGTATAACAGATCATAAAACTACAGTGCTGTACTGAACAATCAGCAAAATTACAGTACCGTACTGTGGATGAAACCAGCATACGGTCATACTGTCACTCATGTTCCTGCATCATAAGTCTGAGCTGTGGGTCTGAACAGTTTTAAACAGGCAGGTCACTAAATGAGGAGTAGCTACAGTGGGTTAGGCATAGGCCTGTTAGGATCTACAACATCATCCTCAGATGACCTATCAAGTCCCCACTAACAGGCCTTAGTTACTTTTCTCTTATTGCAGAGACAAAAAGGCCTAATACAGGTTAAGGGAGGAAAGGTTTATTTAGCTCATGATTTGTAGAGGTTTTAATCTGTCACTGGCTGCCTCCAAGGCAGGGTAGCATGCGGCAGAGGGGAAGCCATTCATTGGTGGCAGAATACAGCAAAAACAATGAGAGAGACAGACAGACACACAGACACACAGAGAGACAGAGACAAGGATGGAGGGAGCAGAGGGAAGGACAAACCTCTTTCTGTCCTTTATACTGGATGCAGGCTACCCACCCTAGGACAGGTATAGCACTCATACCCTTAATCCTAGCATTGGATCATGAGTCAATCACAAACTCTAGATTCAGCCTCCTCAGAAAAGCCCACCCCCAATGAAGCTCCGCATGAAGCTTTGGGGGGAATTTAGATGCAAACCATAACAGTGAGCAATGAATTCAGGGATAGGCCTGTTAAGCATCCCATAACTTCTGTCCGTAAAACCCATTTTGGGATATGCATCATCCATCCCACCTGACTTCCTGTTTAAATGCCTCTCACAAGTCTTTTCAGTTATGGATATTCAGCAGCATAAGCAAAAGGTTGTGTGGATTCTCTGAACATTCTGAAACGTTTGCTGATGGCTTCCCTACCCTCACAGTGGCTTTTGATTTGAACTGAAGAGACATCTGGTTATCTTGGTTTCTTGTTGCACAGCAGGAGAAAGGAAAAGGATTATAAAGGCTGTAAAACAGCCTGATGATGAAGCCTTCACAGCTTCAGCTATTGATAATTAGCCAACTGCTATGTTATTAGGGTCCCAAGAGGGACCTAAATGGGATTATAACACAGGGGATGGAGAAGCTACACAAAAGTAATACATCAAAATCACCTTGGTGGGTATGCAGTGAAGGTTGTCCAGACCTGTGAACTAGGATAAGCTTAGGTCTATTAGTCAAGGCCTAATGAAAATTCAGTTGCTTTTCAGCTCTAGCTTGAAGAGGCACTCCAAAAACGCACTGATTTAGACTGAGTCTACAGAAGGTCAGATTATCCTAAGGCAGCATTTTAATAGTCAGCTCCAGATATTAGGGAAAAGCTCCAGAAACTCCAACTGGGCCTGCAAAATGAAATAAGTCAACTGGTTGATGTAGCTTAATTGGTCTTTAATCCGCATGGTGAAGTAGAGGATAAATGAGCATTAAATAAGGAAACTAGGCAAGATAAAGCTATGCCCGCCCTATTTAATAAGGCTCAGGATAAAGCCTGAAGTGCTAACAGAAGCTGAAGTAAGCCAAAGAGTGGTGGAAGCAAGCAGAGTGCTTCCACTACAAGTAATCATGGCACTGGGTAAAAGAATATCCTCAGAAACTGCCCCACGCTTTTGGGGCTGTCGGAACACAGAAAAAGACCTGCGACATTGGAAGAGGGACCGCCCTCATTCCCAGAGAGGGATGAAGTCACCTCTCACCATGGTGGCCAGGGAGGAAGGCCCAGACAGCAAATGGCAGTGCCTGAGGCAGCCTGCATGGTACCCACACAAAAATATTCCAATCAATTTGCAGAAGCCGCAGGTGGCTCTAGATGTAGCAGACAAACAAATTGTATTTCTCTTCAATACTGGGATGACTTATTCAGTTCTAGTTTCTAATTATTGGGGTGAACTTTCCAAAGTTGTTGTGGGCCTTGAAGGAGTTAGTCAGTCAGCTTTCTTTACCCCGACTCTGAACTGCCGGTTGGAAGATTTCCTTTTCCAAGTAGCGTTTATGGTGATACCTGAGTACCCCATACCAGGAATTGGAAGAGATACAGCTTTGCTACTCATGGCCACTCTGTCCTTTAAACCTCTGGCAACCTGTGTCCTACTTGCCAGGGACCTGGCTAGCCTGACCCCATGGGGCCTAATGTCTCTGCTGCAGTTGATCCCCAAGCATGATATGATGGCCCCCTGGGAAGGGCTATCAGTGCCACTTCTGTCATCATTAAGCTGAAGGACCCTAATCTACACCCTCACAGAAGACAGTATTACCTTAAGAAATAAACTAGGCAGGGGCAAAAACACATTACTGATAAACTTTTGGCTACAGGGTTGCTGGTTCTATAGCAGGCCCTGTACGATGCACCCATTTTACCAATAGTCAAGCCAGCAGGAGAATATTGCTTAGTACAACATCTCACAGCCATCAGCAAGCCACTGGATAAGATGGACTATTCACCCATTAGTAACAGACACATACACTGTTTTAGTGCAGACCCAGGAGACACTAATTTGTTCTCTGTCCTTGACCTTAGAGGTGCCTTCTTTTCTATCCTTGTGGATCCTGACTCCCAGTACTTGCTTGGCCTTGAATGAGAATATCCCCAAACAAGATTTTGCCAACGGTATGCGTGGGCTGTCTTGCCTCAGCATTTTAGAGAACTAAAGCCCACTTTTTTTTTTTCCAATTCAACTGAAGTATTGAGTAAAAACGATGCATTAAAAACTTTCAAAAGTGAGAACTCTGCCTTGTAAAGCCCACTTGTTTACATGGGCTTTAGTTCAAGACTTGAGAAATTTACAGTTCAAAAAGGAAGGCCTAATACAGTATATAGATGTCCTCATTGGTAGCCCTACTAAAGGGTTATCTGACAAAAACACCATTAGAGCCTTCATTTTTATTGTTTTAGCAGGAAAGGGTTACAAGATGTCCCAATGTAAGGCCAAGATTTCTCAACAAAAGGTGACATATAGAGTGACATGTACATTTTAACTCCAGGATGACAACTGTCCCCAAAGAGAAGAGAGGCAATTTCCTATCCAAGTCCTCCAGAATCTAAACAATAGTTGAGGTGTTTCTTTGGAATAGCAGGCTTCTGCTGCCTATGAATACCCCATTTTGTAGTAATAGCCAAACCCCAAGATGAGGTGACTGGAGGACCAGAAACTGAAAGCTTATAGTGGACAGCTGCCACTCAAGGGACTTAAAGCCTTAAAATGGGCCCCGAAGGAGGCCCCAGCATTAGGAATCTTAAACCTAATAATTAAGCCTTTTCCTCTCTTTGTGGCTGAGAGACAAAGAGTAGCTGTAGGGGTGTTAATTCAGCATCTGGGGCAGGAAAACAGACCAGTTGCCTACTTTTCCAAGTGATAGAGTGACACAGGGCTGCACCCAGTCATCAGGAAAAGTCAGCAGAGCCAATCACAGTCTCAAGTGAACCTTAGCCAAGCTGTTTCAAGAAATCTGCCATGGGCTAGATCTTCCAACCACCTTTTTGGGGCATAAGATTACTTTTGTCATTGAGGCACACAAGCATGGGTCTATCAGACTCACATTTATTCTTTAGGCTATTTATACTGATGAATTATTAATTTTAATTTTATGAGTTTATTACATTAAACAATGAGTACTTAACAGGAAAAAATCTCAAAAATAAAATATTAATTTTTTAATATTTATTGAATGTTTATAAAAAAGCATCGAAAATTTCAACATTGACTGGTTTTTGATGTACTAAGTCTAAAAATGAACAACACAAATAAATTCTTGTATTAACTACAATGAAAATACCAGTGGCACTTTACAACAAACATCTTTACTTCAATTATCACACCTAAGGCAGTCTGCACACATGACAACGAATTCTATGCACACATATTGCTTACATATATAGTGCACATGTATTGTTTTCCTGACCTTTTGGCTGGACATACTTGACATCTCAGTGATCTTGCTGTTTTGTCAAGAGGTTCTTATGATATTATACAGTGTATAGTTAACAGAAACATAAAATATCAGTAAAATAAAGTATTAAATTCTTAATATGTATGTATATTTAGAATAAACACTAACATTTTCACATCAGTTGTGTACTTGTTTACAAAACCTAAAAGATAACATCAGAAATAAATTCCTATATGAACTATGGTGAACAAAACAATGGAACTCTACCACAAAAATAAGCTTTGCTTTAATTGTCACACCCAAGGTGGACTTCATACGTGACAACTGCTAGTGCTATGCACACGTCTCACACTGACAGCTCATGTGCTTATCTTTCCTATGTGGCAGGCTTGTCACTTGTCTTCTTGTTTTGTCAGGAGCTTCCTACTATATTGTACAATATGCACTTAGCAGAGAAATAAAGACCTCAAGAAAATAAAATATCAAATATGTAATAAATTCTTAGAATAGACATCAACATTTTCACATCAGCTGTTTACTTACAAAACCTAAAAGATAACATCAAAAATAAAAACCTATGTGAACGAAAATGTAAACACAAACACAAGTCTACCACAGAAATAATTGTCAGACCTAAGGTAGTCTTCACGCATGTTCCTTGCACAAGTGTCGCTTACACTGATAGCACCCAGGTTTTGTTTTCTGGTACTTCCTCAAAGGGCACAGTTGACATCGTTTCTGGTGTCCTGTTGTTATGTAGGCCTTTGTGATGCTGTGCCTGCCTGTTCACCTGTCAGCTCCAAGGTGCTCCACAATTTTTTTTTGCATAGTTCCCTGAGCAGAAACATTTTGTTTTTCCTCACTGTAAATGATCTCTCATGAAGTCGTCTCAATTCTCTAAGAAAATTTCTCCATGATATTTTGTACTTGCTGTTTTCTTTGTAAACTATCGAACTATGCTATACATGTTGAGGATTGAATAGAACACAACCATTGGCCAATGCTTTGTGTTTCCAGAGACATCATAGTTGCTGCATAACTCAACATCTATTCCACCTTTGGTTTTGTTGTGGAAAGTTATCATCTCAGGGTTTCATTTGGTTGATGTTTCCCTATTGATATTCTCATGATAGTGAAATGTTTTTCTTTGCCATATACAAGGCCAGTGTTACATCGTTCTGAAATCCAAAGATTATACTATACAATTCTCTGTTTTGACATTCCAACATTTCATTTGGAATTACTGCTTTGTTCTTGCATACAGTCCTTGTGCTGGTCAACTTCTACTCTGTTAGCAAATGAAACATCAATAGGAAACTGGTAAACCTGTTGTCGAATGTCACATTCTGATACTTTGGGATCTGGGAGCAACAAGTCTGTTCACAACATCATTTGGTTTATTAAATAAAAATCTGATGACTGAGTTCCAGGATAAATGTATAAACTGAAAGAACAATAAGTCTTCACATCTATAAGGGCATAAATTTTTATGCCACATTTTGACTAAGCACTTTTTAATAAGCCTTTTACATTCCTGTGATCACCATGAGAAATCCCTCAATACATTTTTGGACCTAGTTCTAACATTGGATCATTTCATTTGGTTATGTGGCCATTCACAACAATTTGACTAGTCAAATATGTCTGCATTTTCTTTGTGTCAGTCAATTCTTGCTCCATTTCACTGTCACAGGAACTTTGCCTCACATGGGCATTGTTAAAATCATCATCAACATCATCAATCATCATCATCACATCATCATCATCATCCACACCATTCTTCTGTTATGAAAGCATGTATTTTACAATAATAGATCATCTTCATCATCCATGCATGAGTAATCTAATGCTTCATGTTTTGGGGGTCCTTTTAGAACAGGATCTCTATGTGGTACAGGCTGGCCTTGAAGTTACTTATGTAACCCAGGCCACAGATCAATCTGGCAAGCTGTCCTTGGTCTGCACATAGGGAAGGCCAACATCTTTATTTAGCCAAAAGTAACCATAGAAGATGGGACTTCTAACACTGCTTAAAGATTTCTGGGGACTAGGACTCTCACGGAGGAATGGTGCAGTTAGAAACAATGGACCTGAGACAGTCATTCCCTTCCTTCCATTTAATTCTAAACAGTGCCCTACAGTCATTCCTCCTTCCATAGTCCTTAGAGAGGTAGAAAATAAAATAAAAACCCAAGAGATCTCTGATGCTCTAGGCCAGAGCACACGCATGCTGGATTTCCTAGCCTGACCTGCTCCCAGCTCATTAAGTGTTCATAAATATGTACTACATGTCATAAATATCATTAAGATCAGAGTGAATTCTGGGGCTAGAAGGGGTGTTAGAGCCCCTGATGTAACATGGTACCCTGTCAGTCACTCCTGCCAATCACATGTAGAGATCCAGCTGGAAGCAGCTGGGCTGAGGTGCAAATTCTTTAAATTCCGAAAGCCTGATTTATCCGTGTACCATTGCTGTGCCTGTGTGCAGTGACCTGGGTGCCGTGTGTTTACTTCTTTGTCACCCTGATACCTTTATCTGTCTGTGCCTCATCTTTTGTCAGCACAGACTTGTGCCGGGCACAACTTCCAGTGATCTTCACTAAACGTAGCTGCTGGGCTCTGGCTGCTGGGTGGACACTTGGCAATTCTTTCCTTCTTGTACACAAGAGCCTGCACTCTGTCTGCCCCTTCTGTGGTAACACATCCATTGTGAACATCCTACCCTCTTTTCTTGCTTATATAATTTAAAAAGCTATACTTATTTTTTCATTTTAATACATATGACAAGATGTTTATTGTTGGTCTTTCCCTCTAGATTAAAGCTATATGAGGACATCTCAGTTTATCATTGCTTTATACCATGACTTAAAACAGGGATTAGCACACAGAAGGATTCCATATTTATTGATCGAATGAAGGACTCAAATGGTTGAGATGGCTAAAGTCAACTACTCATTCAGAAAGTACCATGCTAGAGAGAAGAGAGTTTGAAAGAAAGACATGGCTAGTTTGGGAAAGATTTGTTTTCAGATGGGGGCATATTAGTCAGCTTTCCTGGGATAGGATAGTCAACTGGAGTAAAACACCTGACACCCACCATTAAAGGAAAAATTTGTTGTGGCTCACATTACAAAGGTGTAGTCTATGGCTTATGTGGGAACATTATAGAGGAAAGGTATGGTGCAGCCAAACTGTTCACTTCATGGTGGCCAGGAAGTAGAGCACAGGGAAGGAAAGCCACCAAGAGATATACCCTTCAAAGCAATGCCCCCAGCAATCCACCTGCAACTGGGCCCCATCTGCTAACAGCGCATGTGGCTATGCACATCAGTGAATTAAAGGTGATGATAAGGATAGTGCCCCTGTGATCCAATCACATATCCACTAGCCTCTTAATCCAGTCAAGTTGACAACTGAGCTGTCACCGAGCATATGATGGATTTCTGTCACTTTAAATAAGTCCCTTCTGGCATTCACCTCCAGATTTTTCCATTGGGAAATTTACTCACTCCCTTGGTTGCATGTGGTTCCAGTAGACTGTGTGTTCTCAACTTCATCCTATTGACTTTTTGTACCAAATTTTTATGGGAGACTGTGATAGGCCATATTTCTGACCCATACCTGTTAGATGCCAGTAGCACCACTTCTGTGGTTGTAACAACCAAAAAATGACTTTGAATGCTGCCAGATGTCCTCTGGGGGTTAAAATTGCTTTACTGAGCACCACTGAGGTAGATCAATTCTACTCCAGAGCTGAGCAGGCAACTCAGGCTTTGCCATCTGCTTATTTCATTGCCCTGGACTCAGTAATTAGTTCATTTGGTGGCATGTAACCCTATTTGAGCAATTCAGTTATCGAATAGGTTTTTGAAGAAGTTGACAAGTTTGTACTAGAATGTTAAGCTAATTGAATACAGGCTCAGCGTTGTCTGCAAATATTTTGCTAGTCTTGGGGGAGTGTCTGCTAAGCAATGAAACCAGGAAAGGAAAGCAGCATGGGAGATAGGACAGGTTCCTGAGGACATGACTTGAATATTTAATTCCTGTTTTGACAAAAGCCAACTACACCCTTGGCTTTTCCTGTTATGTGATGCAGTAAGCTGTTTTTGACATAAGCCAGTGTGGGCTGGATTGCTGTCACTTGCAGTGGAATGGGTCCCACTTTGAGGATGTTTGTAAGTGGGAAGGAGGAGCCAGTGACAGGAGAGGACGTAATCCATGGAGCTGTGTACTAGAAGGGACTGAATGGGATGAACACGATGTAGTCTGTGACAAGTGGTGGATGGAAGCAAGGGTAAGGATGAGTGGATCTAAACTAACATGGAAGTGAAGGGACAGGAAAAAGAGTATTACCCTCTGGTGTTTTCAGTACCAGGTAAGAGGGCAGCAGGATGAAGGCGGACTATGGGAGATGGTTTGAGGCAAGTGAACAGATAAAACAGGGAATTGAAAATGATACTGAATGTGGATGAAGAGGGTGGTGAACAGAACCCTGCTTCTGGGTATCTATCCAAAGGAACTAAAAGCAATGTCTGAAGGGCTATTTTACAGCCATGTTCAGAGCAGCATATCATAATAGCCAAGAGTTGGAAGCAACCCAGTGTTCCCAGGCGGAAGAATGGATAACATATGATCTATGCATGTGCAGGATTGGTCTCCAGGCTGTGTGCTATTAGGAGGTGATAGAACCTGTATGAAGCAGGGCCTAGTGGAAATTGGGTCATTGGGGATGTCCTGTTGAAGGAGATGTTGTGTCCTTGGGCCCTTCTTCCGTGACTCCTGGTCACCATGAAGGGGCCAGAGCTCCTTTGCCATGTACTCCTACCATGATACACTGTGTCACCACAGGTCCAAAGCAAGAGGGTCATATGATCATGGAGTGAAACCCCTGAGACAGTGCATTGAGTAAACCTTCTTTCCTTTATTTTTTTGTGTTTTGTCACAGTGACAGAAACCCAACACAACACACGATGGAATTTTACTCCGCATTTTAAAAGGGAAAAAAATCTTGTCATGTACTAAAATATGATAAACCTTGAGGACATTATGCTGAATGAATCTCAAAAAAATCAAATGCTGTATGATTCTATTTATACGGGGAACCTAAAGTCATCAAATCTAGGCAAACAGAAAGTAGAATGGTGTTTTCCAGGAGCTGGGGAGTGGTGAGAATGGTGATTTGTTGTTTAGTGGATACAGAGTTTCAATTTTCCAAGATAAAATAGTTGTTGATATCTGTCGCACAATAATGTGAATATATTTAACCCTGAAGTATACACTTAAAAATGGTTATGATGGTAAATTTCATGTTATGCATATGAGAGGCCTTTTTTTTGTTAACTATAATTTAAAAAGAAATAAAGTAAAAGATGCTGATCAGCATAGGAGAAAATAGAGAGAGGAAATTCGTAGTCATCCAGGAACAAGGTTTTTACTTTTTCAACAGTTTAAATACTTGCACAGAAATATTAACTGCTAGATCTAGACAGTAGGAGAGGGCATGTAGACTGAGGAAGATGTTGGCTGAGAAATATGAGACAAAGTCTTGGGGTAGGGAAATTGGATTTGTGGGTTGTGTTTGGCTTAAATGACCAAGGTATAGATCCAGAAAGATCAGTTGATAAATCCTAAACTCTAAAAATCATAAGACTATGCCTGTTTTTCAAGAATTCATGGATTCCAGAAAAACAAAATCATATAAGGCAAGTGTTTTTTTTTAAAATACCATTTATTTGAATAATGATGTACACGTTACTAACGGAAGCTTATGAGAAGACTGTTAAGGAAATACTCAGTTTGACCTGTACATCAGATCTTTAGAATTAAAACCTGACTCTTGCAACATGAAAATACCAAAACTTTGTGCAAATTGGAATTACTGGTTATGGAAAGGCAAAGAACACACAGTATTGTGAGGAAAACTCCCAGCCCAGTGGGGATCAAAGTGAAATATTTAACCATATGAAAGATGGGAAGCTACCGTAACAGCAAAGCTAGTCTTCCCCATAAAGGTGTCCAACACAACCAGAAGTATTCAGACTTGGTTTAAACAATTATAGCTACATTGCAACCCAAAGCATATGGTAACTGTAAGTACACTGTTTACAAATGAAGATGGCTCTAGCTATGAGGACAGCACTTTTAGTGCCTTCCTAAAGAAGGTGACACTTTTCAAGCCATGTATTTGTTTATAGCTACACCTTAACTTCAGGCCGGTGACAGGTGAGGCTTCAGAGTCCTTGCCCAGAACAGCTGTGAAACTGGGCTCCAGTCTTTACCGCCAAGCAAACCTTCTTTGTTCTGCATGAGAATAAGAGCATATAGGAAATGATAGCTTGTAAAAATCATCACACTGATCTTGAGACTGCACAAGAGACTTGCTGATTTTAAAGTGGCTTCTTTCCAGGCAACGTTCAATTGGTTTCCAAGCCAGGTGGCCCACTGAAATAGATCACTTCTGTTTAGGCGGCAGCATGAAGAGTGGCTGAGAAATTCAGAATTTGAAATAACAAAGAGTGTTAACATTTTGTCTGCATGCCAAGTACAAACATTATAAAGCCCACTAGAAGACATCATTCTATTATAGGTGCTTCTTCAAATAACATACTTTGGAACAAATAATGCTGTAATTTATATTGATAAACATGTAAAACTAAAAGGAAGAAATGGAAAAATATTCTCAGTCTCATTTATTCATATATTCACTCAGCAACTATTTATGTGATGGCTTTGCATTTGGATTTGGAGAGTATAGCATTCCCCTTTCTCCCCCTGCCTGTCTCTATGACTCCCCAGCAGCGAGTAATCAACAGCAGCTTTTCCGCACCCTGCTTGTGGGACTTTTTTCTTACAGCCTTATACATGTAAGTCTTATTTATCTTACCAAAATAAGTTCCAAGTGGGCAGAGATGTTATCTTTATTTTATATCTTATAGGTTAGATAGGAGAAAGCAGTCTGAAGACACTGGAATTCAAGTTCCTGACCTTGGCAAGGAGGCTCTGTCAGCCTTGGTTTTCTCATTTGTTTCTTGTTTTAGCCTGGTGTGATCTGTGTATAATACCCCTCTTCCCATGTGCCAGTGAGGGTTGGTGAGATAAAGCACAAAAGCCCCTCACCATACTGCCTGGGCAGAGGAAACCTTCCATCACTCAGCCCATTTTCTCCTAGGAACCTCAGATGGGGCCTTCATGGAGCATGTCAACATTTCTGATCTCCCTATCATTCAGTTTTCAACTTTCAATTCACGGCTTAATACCTTCCTCTTTCTCCTTAACCTCTACCATGTTTCCCAGCTGATTAATTTGCTTTTTACACTGAGAAAACGGCATTATTAGAAGAGAACAGGGCTTGTTTGTCCTCCGTTACACCTCTCCCCACCTTTCCCTCCTCCTGGCCATTCTGCCTTTTCTTCTGTTCGCTTCTCTCAGGTCAACCCCTTGCACAAGCAGCAAGATCTTGTTCGCTTAGTGCACCCAGATGTTCCTAGAGTAATTCTTCTCTTTCCTGCCTCATTTTTATTTTCCTCCTAGATCATTCTCATCTGCATGTAGCAAGTTGCTGTTTATCCATTCTTAAGAAAGATTTCCCTTGATTTTTTCCTACCCTTACTTGTAACTCTTCCTATCACTTTTTATCTGGTCATCTTTATAGGAAAAATGTCCAGAGAGGGCTGACTGTACTTGATATCTGTGGCTTTTTTCTTTTCATTCTTTGTTAAGCTCATTAAAGCCAGGCTTTAATCTTCTTCCTTTCCACCAAAATTCAAGTTCACCAGCAAATCTCGTGCTACATCCAATGGTCAGGTTTCACTACTCACCTTTTTAACCTGAAACAGCACTGCACAGACTCAGTCACTCCTTTTTCCCTGCCCTTTCTGTACCTGACTTCTAGAGCACCGTACCATAGGGCTTTTCTCCTACATAGAAGCAGCTTCTTTGATCCTCTGTTGGCCCCTTCTCACTCCATGACTGGTACTGTTGGAGAATCTAAGGCTCAGGACTTGGACTTTCCTCTTCTTCAGCTTCTTTCACTACCTTTTTCAGTCTCACTGCTATGTAAATGCAGACATGGACAAGGTTCAAAGTGGGATCTCCAACTTGGACCTACTGCTTGAAATACAGACTTGTACATCAGCTGCCTTCTTGACACTTCTATTTGGATGTGTATTAGATACCTCACACTTAACAGCTTCAAAGTGGGGCTCCTGACTTCTCATCCTTCACATCTTAATTCGTACCAATTCCATCCTTTTATCTTCTCAGGTCATAAAATATCACCATTGCCACCTCTCTGCCTCTCTCATACTCTGATACTGTCAGCAATTCCTAATGTCACTAGCTTAAAAACACGTGTGGACTCTGACCTCTTCTCTCAAGCCTGGTGGTATCCACTCGACTTCTTGCCTGGATTATTGCGATGGCCTCTTCACTGTTTCCCATCTTCCCCTGTGGCTTCCTATACTCTCTCTCGTCTCTGTCTCTGTCTCTGTCTCTGTCTCTGTCTCTGTCTCTGTCTCTCCCCCTCCCTCTCTTTTAAACACAGCAGTCCAGGTGATTATGTAGTTCATTTGCTTAAAACTCCAGTGGCTCCCATCTCAGAGTAAACACTCACTACAATGACATGATGATCCTCTCCCCTGCTTCTTAGCTCTCACCACCTCCACCACACTTCCCCTTGGTCCACCGGCTCTAGACCACTCTGGGAACCTGGCAGTGCTCCCAACGTAGCAGGAACCCACTGCCTTACAGCCTTTCTACTACTGTTTTTTATTTATTTTAACCTGGAGCGTGCTTCTTCTATGAGGCCACAAGGCTGGCTGGTTTCTTCCCTCAGCCTTTGTTCAACTGCCCTTTTCTAGGCGAAGACTTCCCTTGCAGCCATCCTGTTCTTGCTATCCCTGGTACCTGCTTTAATTCTCTTTGTCTTTTTATTTTTTCTTAACCATTTTGCTAAGTAGTATATTTGTTGAATGGATGAATGTTGCTTAAAGAAAACTAGGGACATAAGTTGTTAAAGTAGGAAAGTTAACAATGCTAACACAGGTGGGATAGTCAAAACTGTAAATACTTAACACTATACTTAAAATGAAAGGCAATCTTGATATATAAATTAATAAAAATTTTCAATTTCGTACCAGTTTATCTTCAGATTAGCTTGCTGGGTTGTACGGATCAACAGAGTATACTTCTCGTGTTTCTAAGTGAAGATCTTCTTTGGGCTTTGCATTTGTATAGTAATTGCTACATCGAAGAAATATGAAAAAATAAAGTCTTTATTTTTTACTACATAAAGTTGTGTAGTTGTTTGCTCTCCATAATTCCTAAAACATTGTGTTTTTCAAAAATGATTTATTTTCTTAATTATCACTATGACTCAATTTTTTAGAAAGTTAGGAAAAAAAAGAACCACCCAAATCAGTCATCTATATTTCTGTGTAAAAACTTCTATATAAAAATAAAACATTTGATGGTTTGATAAATGTTCAAGCCAAACGCTAACACTATACAGCTTTACCCCGTATCCAGGGCTCTTAATGACTAACAATCATGACTCGCAAATTGAAGATGTAAATTGAGAAGCCTTTATTTTAGCATATGATCAGAATTTTAGCCCTGAGGTATGTAACACATAATTTTCCATTCCAACTTGAAAGGAAATATTTGTTTTTGAAGTTTAACTCAAAATCTTTACATGTACAACACTACAAATGTAAACAATTTTTCAAGTGAATGTTTTTAATTTTATTTTTTGAAAGTGTATATACTTTTCTGTGTGTATGTGTGTGTATGCTCGCGCATGCACGTGTGTGTGTGTGTGTGTATGTGTTTTCTGGGGATGCAACCAAAGACTTCATACATGCTAGGCAAGTGCTGTATCACTGAGCCATCTCGACAGTACTAATGTGCTTCTAAAACATCTTTATTGGAATTGGTGAATGACAATAAACTGTGATTCTACTGTCACTGTCAGCTGTGAAACAAATTACTAGGGAAGATTACTGCTAAGGGTAGTTATAACTTGTCCCTCACTACTACATTTAAGAGGTCAGTTCATAGAAGATGTATTGAAAGTATTATTTAATAGCAATTTTTAGACCAATGAGAAATTTAGATGTTGTTAAAATATCTTAGATGATAGAGAAGAATAGCACAATCTTTTTTAATTTATTTATTTATTTATTTTTGTACCAGGGTTCGAACTCATGACCTCGTGCTTGCCAGGCAGGCGCTTATGTCCCTGAGCTAAATGCCTGGCCTTTTTGAAATACTTGGATGACTGTTAAAACTGTTCAATGTTGTCAATAGATGTACCTTTTGTTGATGAGTTATTTCTTATCTCATTTACCAAAAAAGTATTCAGGGAAACTCATATGTCTCTATCAGTTATTAGAAAATAAATTGAAGTAGGTTAAAAATGGAAATAAAACCAGTGAGTGACACTTAGGAATGTAGTTTGACATATCTATTTGGGTCATAACAATGAAGACACTTAAATATAGCATAAGATATAATATGCTAATAAAGAGATTAGAACTTTTAATTATTTTAACTTTTAGGTATTCTCCAAGTTTGCAAATTTTCCTACACATGCAAGGCTCTGATGGCAAACCTAGTAGTGTGAAGGAAAGAGATAGAGACCACATTTCCTATTTATTTAAATTTTTCACTACTCTTGGCTAAAATTATCTTTTAACTTCCTATGAGGAAAGCTATGCAAATGACAGGCCTATATATCTATATATACTTATTTTTTGAGATCATTTTCTCTCTTGAATTCAGTAGTTACTGTATAGGAACAACATAAAAACATATTTTTCTAGCATTCTTGGTCAAATTTTAAAAAGCCATGCATGCATATGATAGATAAAACAACATACAGAAGTGTCTATAGTAAATAACTGACATTCATTAATTTAGCACAACACTGTAGGCAACAAAATGAGACAACAGTAAATAAGTAATTAACAATGTACAGCCAGTAGAAATTATGTAACAATAATAAATTGTAGAAAATATATACATTTTTAGGTTTTGTATTGGAAATTGAACTCATGTCCTCATGCATGCTAGGCAAGTGCTCTACCACTGAGCTACATCTTTGACTCTCTTTTTATTTTATTTTCATTTGCTAAATTGCCTAGGCTGGCCTTGAACTCATGATTCTCTTGGCTCAGCCTCTGAGTAGCTGGGACTATAGGCATGTGCTATTGTACCTGGATGAAAATACAGTTTTTTACTGAGACAACTAGATAATTCACTACAACAATTACTAGAGTAAGTCACTATGTAAATAAACTTTCCTAGATATTATCCGAAGTTAATTATAAGATGTAGCCCAAAACATTACAAACCAATGGGTCAGGCATGGTTTCCTCAAAACAGGCTTTGAAATAGTTGACTATATAGAAAAAAATTGCCAGTGAATTACATTGACCAATGACCACAAAATAAATTCCAGATTCAAATGATAAAAAAAAAATAAAAGTAAAATGTAAAAGTCTGTCTAATTTCAGGACAAAAAATTATAACAAGAAGTAAAAACTTAATATTCATTTAGAAAATCATGAAATAGCTGAGTGAAAGATTACTTGAATAAATGGAAAAGCCTAGGATTTTCTGAAAGAGAAGACATCACAGAAAAGATGCCATTCTCAGAAACCAACCTAGAGACTTAAAAGCAATCACAGCGTGCTTGTTTTCAGAAAGATGACAAATGATTAAAAAAAATCGCCTGTAAGAAAAAACAGAAGGAAATAGTCCTAAGAAAATACATGGAAGGATTTACCTCATTAAATTTTATAGTAGTATATATCTATCCTAATGAAACACAAAGCGGTTTGCAATGAAATAATGGATCAGTGAGGGCCCAAAAGGGATCAAGAAACACAGGATATTCAGTTACATTAATTATTTTGATATATGACCAAGTTAGAACAAACCTTCTGGAAAGCCAACAGGCAATATTTATTAAGTATATTAAATGCACATAGGCTTTTCCCTAGTAATTCTAAAATCTATCCTAAGGAAGTAAGTAGATATTATTAGGTTTATCAAAAAGCATTCCTTATATCTTTGTTATCAAGGCAATTGTGGAAGCAATCTAAACTTTTCGCAACACAGAAAGAGCTATTAAATTATCATAAAGAAAACATGATTTGAAGACACAAAATTATGTACATTGGTCTAAATGATTACATCATACTGCCAAAATCTCACCTCATAAAGAAAAAAGGGGAAAGAATGTAAGAGAAGTATTAGATAGGAATACATGTAATTATCTGGAGTTGTCACCATGGGGCTATTTTGTGTAGGTTTTTCTTTTTATTTCCTATGTTGTTTCATTTTGTTTTATAATATACCACCTGAATAGATATCATTAGACAAAATAAGCTATCTGTTTGGTATCTTTTAAGTCCTTACAAGAGGTTTTCCTTCCATGTATTACAAGATGCTTTATACCAATTAGCACACTGCAGTATTCATTTAATATAACTTGTGCTTATGTGTTTAGAAAAAGTTAATGCCTGCTGAGCCTTTTGGCTAAGCATTTGGACTTACCGTACTCTGAGTTTTGATATCATGCATAAGGTGGCAATAACCAACAAGAGAAATCCCAGGCCTAGAAAACTACCTGCAGAAGGGGAAGAGCGAATATCAAATGTCAAAAAGATGTGTGCTATGGACTGATAATGGCAGGGAAATTGTTCTATGATGTTTATACTTAACTCTTCTCAATCATAAATGCTAAACTCTTGAATGATCATAACTGGTCTTAAGGTTTTCGTGATTTGAGTCAGTTTGCCTTTTAGTACAGCACCAGTCACATGAGCACAGGATTCTAGTCCTTCCTCTGTGGACTTTTTCTGTTCCTTCCAATTTTATCAGTAACATTCTTGTCATTATGTTGAAATTAGGAGCAGAGGACACCAGGATCCCACGTTTTTGCATAACAACACTGAACTTTCGGTTGGGAAATACATTTTACTACAACAGAATAAAAAAACCTATTTCACCCCCTCTGGGGATGTAGCTCAAGGGCCCAGCACCTGCCTGGCAAGCACAAGGTCCTGAGTTTGATTCCTGGTACCCACCTCCTGCCCTCCCGCCAGAAAAACAAACATATTTCAGTAGTATCAAATCACGCAAAACCACCAAGAGTTAATAAATTGAAACTCTGTTTAAAAATCAGGGCTATTTAGCTGTTTAAATATTTACCTAAGTATCCCAAAGGCACATTTTGTGATGTGACATGCATGTTAAAATTTCTTTAAAACATAAAAGAACAGCTATTGAGTTAAAATGAAAAATATTAATAGGTAGGATATATAATTACACATAAATATATGTATAAAACATCATAAGAGGTTTTCTTCAAGAATTTAAGGAAACTTACCATAAAAAAGAGGATTAGATGAACCTAAATAAAATACAAAGCAATGAAAATGTCAGTCTAGTAGCACAATTCAGTGTGCCTAAGTCCCATCATCTACTGGCGCTGTCCCAGAAGTCAACACTTGGCCCCCTCTCAGGACTATTTATGATGTTATTCACCCCTGAGTTATAGCTACACTTTTGTATATAAAGCCTCAGTGTATTTTCTTTTCACTTTAATTAGGTAAACTGGGGGAGGTTGTCAACAGAGAGAGAAAAAAAGGATGTAATTGGATTTATAATCCAAGATTCCCCAGGATCTGGTGCAAATTTTAATTGTCACCACAAGTGAGTTAACAAGTGTTTGAGCTCCTGGCGAATTGATAAGCACTTTGAAATCAAGATTTAGCAAGCAGGAAAGTCTCTGGTGTGAGTCCTCTCTACATGGAAGGCTGTTAGTTTTGCATTTTTGCTCCTTTTAAGTTAGCATTCCCCTGTTTTTATTTTCTTTTATTTAGTTTACCCCATCCTCAGAAAGGTGTGATTTTTCCACAGGGGACTACCAGCTTCAAGTTTATCCGTTAGTGCACCACTGGCCACAGATCTATGCCCACTGAAAGCCTCCTGAGGGAGATCTCTTGCTGGCCACTCTCCATGCTACAGGCAAGCAGCCGTGAAGTCTTGGCACTTACGGGATCTGCAGACAGCCAGAGGAGGGTTCCACTGCTGGTCATCCTGGCACTGGCTCTGGGGACTGCCCTCCAGGGTGTACCCATCTTCACACTCCATGGTTACAATGGACCCGTACTGGTACAGCTTCTCGGGCTCCCGCCCCTTCTGGATCCCATCTGTGTCCTCAGGGAAGCTACAGTTTACCTCTGTAATTAAAGGAATCCAAATGAAGCAGAGTCATACTTTGTCCTTGTAGCAAGAAAAAAAGCAGAAATTGCCTTTAATGGAAACATGCACAAAACCAATTTATTTCATTCTCAGTAAGCAGAGCTTCAGAGAAATCATGACTTACGCACAGCCTTTGTGGTGTCCTCTCTCTTAATAATCCCTGGGTGATTTTAGTCAGATTATTGTTTTTTTTTCTGCTTCTATGTCTTTACAACAGTAGTAGATGATCCTGATGGCCTCTCAGAGAAATAGCGAAGGGGTCATATTGAATATTCTGACTCGCTGTCTTTTTCTGCGTATTGTCTACTTTCTAATTCTTTGTACCATGTGACTGTTTCCTCACTTCTTCTCCATGTAGGGATCGATAGTGTGAGATCTTGGCTTTGCTCCTGACTCTTCTACTTCCTAGTTGTGTGACTTAGGGTTACTTCCAAGTCACAGGAACTTTAACTAGACCACAGAGGTGATAACGGCAGCAACCTACTGTGGATGCTATGAAGACTAAATGAGATGATGCGTGAAAAGGGCTATGCTCAGAATCTGGCGTATGTTAAAAAGTGCTCAATAATATTAAATATGAAGTTATTACTCGTTTCATACATTGTTTATGATCATGAGTATGACTTTTTGAAACTTTTATAAAAATGTATGCATAATCTCATCACCATACAGGGGAAGCAGATTCAAAAGACCATTTTGCTCCTTACTGGTATTTTATCAAGAGCACGCTTATCATGAACTGTAACCCCAGGAAAAACAAAACTGTGTTTCATTTACGAAAGTACTTCAACTTTCTGTATGTGGTCAACTATAGAAGTGGTCATTTGCCAGTAAGACTACAGCCTAGGCCATTTTTCTTATTTTGAGAGACTTACCTTAAGCAATACATTAACTCAATCAAATGCATTTAACTAAATGGTCCAATTAATGCATTTCTTTGGCTGTTTTAAGTTGAACTTACCTAACTGTGAACATACCTATTTGGAACAAACTGATTTACTAAGAAGAACGGCAAGAAAAAAACGCAGACCATGCACCTTTACAGTAAGGGGCAGCTGGGCTCCAGGTCCCCTCATGTGTGCATAGCAGGAGGGGCTCCCCCACCAGCACGTAGCCTGGGTCACAGGTGTACAGCACTGACATTCCAGGGAAAAACTGAGTTCCATCGGCACTGGTGTGGTTCCCATTGAGGACTTCGTGTGGAGGCGGACACTCTACGAAAGCTTAGAGATCAGAAAGAAAGGAACTTTAATGCAGCGCAGGACATCTAAATGACAGCATTTCTGTGTGGTAGCAGCAAGAGAGGCAATGGGTGATATATTAGCCAATTAACTGGGAACCAGAAACCTTCATTCCAACTGGATCAAGTGATGCTGGGAAGATGTGCGTTTTATACCCACATCATACCTCATCTGAAGAAATGCTCTAAACGGGAGGTACTGAAACATCAGTGGCTGTGATCCGCAATTGTCATCTATCAACCAAAAGTGTCCTGTTCTTTTCCCTTTAAATAGCAAACAGGCTGTAGTCTAAGCATCACACATTCAAGTGGAACTAGGAAGTGAAGCCACCAGATGTGACAAACTAGAAAGCCCCTGTTCTCCCAAAAGTGGCAGCCACTGCACACCTCGCTTTTTGCAGTTTCATTGTTTACTTTGGGTTATGGGGGTGGATTTAACCTAAAATAAGACCACTTTGCTGACCAAAGAGAGCTATTTTGGGAAGATGAATTCCACTGGGTCACTAATTGGAAGCTGGTGCTAGAGGTAATTACTGAAAGGAATAAAAGTGTCAACTGCGAACTAACACAAGAAAGGAAATTCAGTGGATTTAGAAGCCAGTTTCATTTCCCTCTACACCAACATCATCCTCCCACTGGTACTGTAGCCTAAAGTATCAAATTCTCAATAATACTACTGCCAAACATTTGCACAAAAAGCACATGTGTTTTTCCTATTCTAAATTCATAGAAAAAATATATTTAGAGACTCAATCAATTTGGAAGTTCACCATTGTCCTTTTGTGTACTATAGCTCAGTGTACATACCAAGAAATGAAAGGGAATAAAAGAATTGGGTGAGAAGATCAGGCAAATATCTTATCAGACAATGTAACTATCAGAGCTTTCAAATGCCTTTCTTTAGGTGGAATGGCAAGTGCATGCTAAAAACCTTTATTTTGTATGAAATCCCATACTTTATCCCTGAAAATAGCTTACCCTTTCGGATACAGGTTGGTATACTTGGTACCCATGTATTATCTGTATGGCACCTCATCAAAGGACTGCCTTTCATGATGAAACCAGGATTGCAAGCAACAAACACTATGTCATTGTGAGAATATGCAGAATGAGTTTTGTTGAGTGGGTATCCATGCTTGATATCTGGATTCGGGCAGTGAGTTACAGGAGGTGACCGTAAGCACTGTGGTAGAGGCCCACTCCAAGATCCACGTCCTTCAGAATTATTTCCGCACTTTAAGATTTTCTCTCCCAAAAGATAGAATCCTGGGTCGCATTTATAAGAGACTTCATTTCCATAAAGAAACTGTTTGGCCATCACGCCTGTGGGTCTCCCGTTGGCAATTGGTGGTGGAGGTTCACAGTGAACAGCTGCAGAAGAAATTCAAGGAATTCAACTTCAGAGAGCGTACTGCAGTGGGCGGGATTCCCTGAGGTACAGACCACACTACGCCAATGCGTCATACTTTACATAACTAGTTATTTAAACGTTGGAACCTGGATTATACTTTTTGTTAAACAACTTCATATATGAGTAATATAAGCACAAAACAATTCAGAAAACACAATAAAGTATAAGAAGAAATACATCTATGTTTCTGTGACCTAAAATTATGGGCTACTTTTATGTTTAGCAAA
>RJWT010009471.1:0-25112 GCA_004365215.1 Cuniculus paca | reverse complement strand
TGACTTCCCAGCAGGAACTGTGTCTTCCAAGAGAGGACCACAGTGACCCAAGGCCCCGCAAGGAAAGAGCAAGCCTGGACAACAGACTCCTCAACCTCTTTCCCTCCGCTCCTCCAATCTCCTGCCCAGCAGTGGGCTCAGCCTCCAGGGGCACAGAGCCAGAAAGGGGCAAATCTGCAAGGGCAGACAGTTTATGATTTACCAATTGGTGGTATTATGGGTAGGGGCTAAAGGACAAATGAACCTTTCATGAAAACAACTCAACTGTATAGTTGCTAAGCATGCTTTACACGAATTACTAAACATTAAGTTCAAGTACTGTAGGTATTCTAACTTTTATTTATTTATTTATTTTGTGGGTATCAGGAATCAAACTCAGGGCCTGATGCTTGCCAGGCAGGTGCTGCACTACTGAGCCATACCCCTGGTCTCCCTACCTTTTAAATTAGTCTTAGAGTTAGTAGTTGTAACTACATTGGATCCTGGCCTCATGTGGATTTGCAATTTTAGTTGAAACTTACTGTGAATGTCATTTGGAAGCTTGATCTGTTACCCACCAGACTCTCGTGGTAGATTTCTGTCTCTTGTTCTTAGCAGGGTATTTGACCATAATGTGAAAAGCTTTTCATTTACCCACCCCTGCAAATATCCCCTTGATGTGGCTTATTAAACAAAAATTAATAATTAATAACTCTTCCTTCCAATAAAAACAAACAAAAAACAAAACCTTTCTGAGCATGCATGTATCTGGGGCTTCCAGTGAGTTGTTAAATAGATCTCAAATTCCCAGTAGGCTATGGATCTTATAAATTCTACATATCATTATAAAGCAGGTTTATAAATCAGCAACACAAGCACTAATTCCCTAAAGGACCAATGGACAATGGATATGATCTACAGGTTCTGTTTTGCTTCTTCTCTGACAAACAATAAGCAGATAAACAAAACAGATCCTGTATACCTTAGCAGTACTCACAAGAGTGCAGTGGGAGAATGTAAGTTTTCCAATTTTTGGAAACTCTTTTGGCAATATGTATCAAGACTGTTTTAAATGTTAATTGCATTTACAGTGGAGCATTTACCATGTACTATGCTCTTCAAGGTTTTCAGCCAGGTTTTCTGCAATTAACAAGTCATATGTATTTCCTCTCCCTCTCTGGTGGGATTGGAGCTGGATTTAAAAAAAAAAAGGTAACAAATCAACAAAATAATTTCAGATAGTGATAAATTTCAGAAATAGTGTGTTGTGGGTTGATGCTGAGAGAGCTGCTTTAGATTGACTTTTCCAGGAGTAAAGAGGTAAATAATCTCTCTCTCTGTCTCTGTCTCTCTGTCTCTGTCTCTGTCTCTCTCTGTCTCTCTCTTTCTCTCTCTCTGTCTCTCTCTGTCTCTCTCTTTCTGTCTCTGTCTCTGTCTCTCTCTGTCTCTGTCTCTCTCTGTCTCTCTCTGTCTCTGTTTCTCTCTCTCTGTCTCTCTCTCTCTCTCTGTCTCTCTCTCTGTCTCTGTCTCTGTCTCTGTCTCTCTCTCTCTCTCTCTCTTTCCCCTTGCTAGACATTAACCCATGCCCAGGCAGGCATTCTACCCCTTAGCTCCATCTACAGCACTAAAAAGTGACCTTTGAGTAGAGACCCGCAGAAGGAAGGGAAGTCAGCGTTTGGAAGATAGGAGAGAAGCGAGCTCCAGGCTGGACTGCAAGGGCCACGGCGCCAGGTGGGAGCAGCCTGGAGAGTCCAGGGAGTGGCTGAAGGCCTGCGTGGGTGGAATGACAGGGTAGGAAAAGAGACCAGAGCAGTGGCTGAACAATACAAAAAGTCACACACACTGTGGGGAGGATTTGGATTTTAATTTATGCACAATGGAAAGTCACTGGAGGTATCTAAACAGGAAAATAAGATGTATCAGAAAGAGCAGTCTACAACTTTGTATCCACTGACTTTTAACTGGAGCCAGCACTCTGCATCCATGGGTTTTGTATTCATAAATTCATTCAACTGTGTATTGAAAATATTTTTAAAGTTATGCCTGTATTCGTATACAGACTTTTTCATCATTCTAACAGCTACTATTTACATAGTACCAGCTATTGTAAGTAGTCTGGAGATGATTTCAAGTGTCCTGGAGGATGTATGTACATTATATACAGATACAATGACAAGTTATAGAAAGGACTTGAGCACAGGTAGATTTTGCTACCCACAGGAGTCCTGGAACTGATCCCTGACAGTTACCAAGGGACACTGTCAGTGTCATAGATCCAACTTTTTGTAATGAATTTTATACCAACCTTATGGAGTAGGGGTTTGTAGCAGAAATGAGGTTGAATGATTGAAAAAGTTATCTACTGGGCACATCTCACTTGCAACTTGTTTGTATAAAGAGGGACGGCTACGAGTGCCATCATTGCAGCCGAACTGCCTGGGTTTGTTAGTGCTGTGTCCTTAGGTGAAGTGTCAGTCACCTGGGCTAGATGGTGCTGGGGCAATAAATGACCCCCAAGCCACAGTTGCTTACAGTGGCAACAATGATTTCTCCAGGTGCTTTATACTTATTGAGGAGTAGACGGTGTCTTTGTCCTCTGTTATTCTTTAGAATATTGTCAGTCATGGTGGCAGAAGAAAGCAAAATGTAGAGAATCATGGGCCAGTGCTTAAAGCTTCTATTTCAATACAACGACCAACATATCTTAGTATTTCTGAGTTCAAAAGCACAGAAATGTAAAATCCTCCCACAGAGAGAGTTGCTGTGAGGTATGCGTATGTGTGTATATGGCTGTGTGTTAGGCGGGTGGCAGGTGGGTGCGTGCTTTAATAGAGGAAAGAGAAAAAGAAATTTCAGGAAGAACAAAAGTGTTAAATTAGTATTTCAAGATACTATGTAGCAAGCGGGGTGCAGTGGGATGCATGTGGAATGCATGTGGAATCCCAGCTACCCGGAAGGCTGAGCTAGGAGGATCACTAAAGCACCAAAGTTGAGAGCCAGTCTGGGCAATATAACAAGAGGTTATCTCAGGAAAGAAAAGAAAAGAAGAAACCACAGGTCATTGTAAGCTAATATTCATTTACCAAGAGGGATAATTAAAAGACTTTAAAAGCAAGTACAGGAAATTACATAGCTGTAGAACAAAACAAACAGACAGACAAACAAAACACCAAAGAACAAAAATACAATAAAACCCAAACTACAGCAAAATATTATGCTGGGCACAAGAACAGAACAGAAAGCATCTAACTCCTTAAAACTCATGCTAAGAAGATAAGGAACTCGAATAAAGAATTTTGTAGTTGTGTTACAAGTACCACAATGGGCATCATTGAGCTCATGTGCTCGTGGCAATAAGCTCTGTGGTGAGCCACAGAGGTGAGCACAACCACTTAGAGAAAGCCACTCGCAAAGGGCATCTGTGAGTAAGGCCTCTGTGTGAACAGGGGGCAGCGTGTTGGCCTGCGTTTTGTAATAATTCATTATGTCCCACACCTCATATCCAATCCATCATCCTAAGACATTTACAAAGCTGGGCATGGTGGCACGCAACTGTAGTCCCAGCTACTTGGGAGGCTGAGGCAATATGATTGCTTGAGCCTAGGTATTCAAGACTGGTCTCAGCAACATAGTGAGACCCCATCTTCACACACTAACACCCCGAAACATCTGTCACCTGAGCGTATCCCACCAGCTCCATTGTTACCACCATCTCTCACCCAGACCAGTTGCCTCCAAAGGGACTCCCAATTTCTGCTCTTGCCCAAGGGAGATTCTGGTCAAACACGTGGGATATAAAATCCTACCACAGGACTTGTCTTTCCTTGTCTGAAAACCTTTCGGGGGTTTCCTATGTAACTCAGATTTTAGCCCCAAGTTCATACAATGCTTGCAAGGAATGAGTCAGGCCTTCTGTAGCCTGCTTGGCTTCACTCTCATTGCTTGCTGTCCTGTAGTCACCCTGGCCCCTGGGGGTCGAGCCAGGTCCACTTTTGCCTTGGAGCACTGGCTGATCCCTCTGCTGTGAATGTTCTTTTCCAGTTACCTACCTCACTGTGTCCATTTTGTGTGGTTATAACATACTGGGGTGGGGAGAGTTGAAAGAAAAAAACAGAAGTAGAACATTTGCAAATGAGAAAGGGACCAAGAATTGGAAGGAGCAAGGAGGGCTGGGGGGTAGAAAAGAATTAAGATGTGTTCTGTGCATGTACGAACGCCCCACAGTGTGATCACTATGTACTGCAAACATGTACTAATAAAAAATAATACTGCCTAAGGCCTGGAAGTTCTAAAGCAAAGAAGTTTATTCCTCTAGCTCACAATTCTATTAGCCGGAGGAACCAAACGGCATGCACGGCATGTCCTGGTGGGGGCCCTGGGCTACATTACAACATGGCTGAGATGCGGAAAGGAAACCAGCTGCAGGAACAAGGAGCCAAGGCATGGGACGCCTCACTCTGTAACAACCTGCTCTTGTAAGAATGAGCCCGGTTCTGCAACAGCTACCTTAAACCTGTCTGATGGGGTGCTCCCACGGCTTCCCATGAAGCCTCACCAAGTGTCACTTTCTCCATTCCTAGCTTAATTCTTTTTCTGACATTCTCTATAATACACTAATTGATTTTTCCCCATCTCCCTACTAGAACGTAAATTCCAGAAGGGCAAGAATTTTTCCCGTTTTATGTATGATGATATTCTCTGTACGTAAAAATAGGTCCTGGCTCATAGTAAACATTCAGGAAATCTGTTCAACGTTAAATGACTCCTCCACAACGCTCAGAAATTTAAAATTATTTTGGAAGCACCTTTGGGCCGACTCACATCTGCACTTTCTACCATTCTCCTACCTTGTGGACGATGTCACAATCCAACAGATAGCTCACGCCGGAGAATCACAAAGCATCGTGGAACCCTCTTATACTTTTGGCACCCTCTACTCCTGTTGATTGTTCATCATTTTCCAAACCCTTCGATTTCCGTTCATCCCCAATGCCACTCAGCTGGATTAAGCCACCATCATCTCCCCCTTAACTAAGAAAACGTCTCCCCGCTGCTGTTCTCACCTCCTCCGAGTCACGATTCATGATGTGGTTGGTCCTAGGGACTTTTCGAGATGCAGATTTTCTTAAAGTTGCTTATGTTCTTTCATAGGCTGCCCTTTCCCTTCAACATAAAGTCTAAATTCCTTGACATGGTTGAAAAACCCCTTTCTGAGAATTTCCCCGGAGATGTGAAAACTTTATCAAATAGCTAAGTGAAAGATATAGCTAGAAATGAAAGATATGATATAAGAGATGAAGAATTATTTTAAAGCCAGGTTAAACAGAAATAAGCAAACTTGAATACAAGTCTTAAAAACTACCTAAAGTAAAACACAAGGATGGGAAGAGTGAGGAGAATTTCAGGTGTGTAGAATAATATTGAATGGTTTGACAGAAGAGAATCTATGCATGAATGCAACCTCACAAGAGAAGAGAAACAGCTGGCACACATCTGTAATCCCAGCACTCAGGAGGCTGAGGCAGGAGGATTTCTGTGAGCTCAAGGCCAGCCTGAATGGCATAGTGAGACCCTGTCTCAAAAAGACAAGGGCCGGGGATCTGGCTCAGTGGAGTAAGTGCCTGCCTGGCAAGCGTGAGTTTGTGAGTTCAATCTCTGGTGCTGAAAAAAAGAAAAAGAAAAAGAAATAGAGTGGGACAGAAAACATTTGAAAAAAGACTGACCGAAATGTTTTCTAAATCTAAAATTAATAAAGCCACTAGCCCACAGATAAAAAGCTTAGGAAACCTACAGTAGGTTAAGTATAAAGAAAATCACCTCTAGGCACATCAGAATCAAGGTGCTGAAAAGGAAAGGTTTAAAAAATCTTGAAAACTGATTTGTGCTTTTAAAAAGACATTTTACAAGGAAATGATGTTAGAGTAATGTCTGACTTCTCATCAGGAGCAAGGATTGGCATCTTTATAGGTGAAAGGAAAACTCCTTTGTCAATCTAAAATTTTATGTCTAGCAAAATGTCCTTCAAAAGTGAAAATGTAAATAGGACTTTTTAAACAGAGATTTCAAGAATTTGTCTCCAGCAGCTCTCAACTATAAGATCTACTAAAAGTAGCTCATTTGCACAAAAGAGGTGCTGAACTTTACTTGGAAACTGCCAAAACGACTGGTTCAGGCATGTTTATAGTAAACTGATTAAACTTTTTCTGTAAAAAGAAAAAAATTAAGACCACAGATTTGAAAGATGACATCTAATGTTCCAATTAGCCTGTTTATTAGTTCTTTCTAAAGTCTTAAATCAGTGACTGACATTTTTGTCCTATTGGATCCTTTCACAACATTGTAGAGCCTGCAGTGAGAACAGGAATACATAGAGTCCACCAAAAAAGTATGCATCAGGGAAAGAAAAACTTGTATGAATATCTTAGTATTAAATTTATTGAGCTATTGAGATTAATACAAGTTACCTTTGGCCTCTACAAGTAGGAGGTGCTCAAAGTGGAGGTCATTAACTTCCAGACATTTATTAGTATGACAAACTGCTGAGGTGTGTATACATTTTTTGGCGGACTCTGTATTTAAGAGTTTTGCTATCAGTATAACCCTTCCTAACTGAGTGTTGTCCTTTCTTGCTCCATTAAGTTAAATACAAATCAGCATGGGCATTTAATTTTCAGTATTTCACAATGCAATGTTGCATATGAAAAGTATTTTTTCAGAGCTGGGCAGACAGTTCAGAGGTAGAACACTTGCCTAGCACATGTAAGACCCCAAGTTTGATCCCTAGCACTGAAAAACAAAGGTATTTTTCATGTAATTGTGCATTAATTGTCTATGTTCCTCAAAGTCCATTTCTTTTCTTATTTCTTTGGTACCGGGAATCAAACTCAAGACCTTGTGCTTGCTAGGTAGGTGCTTCTCAAAGTCAGTTTAATGACTCTGACACATTTTCTAAAGCAAAGCAAGTGAGACAAAAATTAATAATATCTTGAGTTATGACCATATTGAGATAAGTACTGTCATTGCTAGGAAGTGGTATTTTGTACTTTCCCCCTAAAGTTCTCTGTATTAGACACTAACCCGCCCCCGATATTGTTGAGCTGCTGTTATTGAAAAGAATATCCTGCCATTCTGTACATTTTTGTTGTTAATCAAATCACACAGACATATGGACTATAACTCAGTGGAACATACATCAACATTTTGATTTAGTATTATCAATAGGCAGAAATGCACAATTAACAAGTATCATGTTATTCCTTTCTTTTATGGACCAGGGATTGAACCCAAGGAGTGCTGAACTATATCCTTAGTCTTTTCTATTGTTAAATTTTGTGACAGCGTCTCACTAAATTACTCAAGCTGGCCCTGAATGTGTGATCATCCTGTCTTAGCCTTCCAGGGTAGCTGGGATTACAGGTGTAAACTGCCATGCCTGGCATATTATTACTTTTACTAGTTGTATTGGTTACTTTCTTCGTTGCTGAGACAACCACCTGACACCCAAAATTAGGGAAGAAAAGGTTTATTTATCTTACAGTTTCTGGAGATTTCAGTCCATAATCAGCTGGCTCCAAGGCAGGGTGGCATGGCGCAGGGGCAATACTTCAAGGCAGCAGCCAGAGCAAAAGAGAGAAAAGGCAAGCCTCTTCTCTACCCTTAAATTGTACACAGGCCACCCCCCAACCCCCTTCAGGGTGGGTGCAGCACTCACAAAATGTCCTTGCCCTCCTTTGCACAGGATAAGGATATTTACAAAGTAAGAACCCTGGCTCCCTGCTGAGTCTCTCAGTTAAACTTCTAAACTTCTCAAGTTGACAGTGTACTAACCATAAGACTAGTCCTGCTTCTATCAAATGACTGAACAAATTGTTAACCTATTTTAAAAGTTCATTAGGCTGAAGTGACAGAAAGCTGGCCTTTCAGGCAGAAAGAGTAAAAATCTTGTAAATATAAAGATGGGGCATATCAAGCAAACAAATTAAATGCTACAAAGGTAGTGGACTTAAAACATTCGTTATAGCCAAAAACTAAAATGAACTAGATACAAAGAAACAGAACACAAACATCCAAACTGTGGTGTAGTCAGACAAAGGCATTCTCCCCAGTAATGAAAGAGAATGAACTTCCTATAGATGTTTAACAGTGTGGGTGAACCTCTAAAACATGCCATCAAAGACAGCTAGACAAGAAGCAGCACATACTGTATTACTCCGTTTAAATAAATTCAGGGCTGGGGAGCTGGCTTCGTGGTAGAGCACATGCTTAGTGTGCGTGAGGCCCTAGGTTCCTTCCTTGGAATTGCAAAAACAAACAAATGAGCAAACAAATAAACGAACAAATTAATTCAAGAACAAGCAAAGCTACTTTATGATGGTAGAAATTGAAACAAAGGGTACACTGGGGAGGGATCTTGACTGGACAAAGAGTGCAAAAGCACATTCAGTGGTGATGGAAATGTTCTGCAGCAGGGTTTGGCAAATCATTTCCTCAGGGAGCCAAAGAGTGAATATTTTAGGCTTTGTGGGTCCTACGCTCACTCCTTGTTGCACCCATGCGACTTTGTCATGGTAGCTTGAAATCAGCCACAGATGAAATGTAAATGAATGGCTGTATTCTAATAAAATTTTATTTACAGACACTGAAATTTAGATTTTATATGATTTTCATAGGTTACCAAAAAATGGTCTCTGGTTAAAAAAAATTTTAGAAATGTAAAATCTATTGTTCATGGGTTGTAGCAAATTAGACAGTGGGCCAAATTTGACTTGGTCTTTAGTTTGCTGATCCTTGTTGTATAGTATCTTGATGGTGTAGGGGGAGTGGAGTTATTTTAATTATGCCTTTGTAAAACTGATAAAACTAGTCACTTAAGATCTGTGCATATCTCTGGATGTAAATTTTCTCTCAACAGAAAAAAAAATCTTCTGGCACCAGGCGTGGTGGCACACACCTATAATCCCAGCACTTGGGAGACTGAGGCAGGAGGATCATTTTGAGTTAGAGACCAGCCTGGGCTACAAAGTGAACTCAAGCCCAGCCTGAACTGCAAAGGGAAACCTTGTCTTAAAAAAAAATCTTCTAAACAGAGGCAAGAAGCTTAGTCTCTGTGTCGGCTTCATTGTCACAGGTGCATCTCATTAAGAAAAACAGCAAAAGATATTCACATGTCCACACAAAGCATCATTTATTCTTGCCCTATTCAAGGGAGGCATAGTTAGGCCCCCCAAAATTGTACTCTAATTGTTTTGTAGTTGAATTAAGGTCCAAGCAGATTCCAAATTTCCAGTTGCTCACTTTCTTAAAGGCTACTGGAAACTTCTGATGTCCCTTGGAGTAAAAGTCAACTCAACTGGTTAGTGGCAGGGATGACCAGAATGTACATGATTGGAACCTGGGTAATGATTTTCATTAACCAGTAGAAGTGATTTCTCACAATAACTAGAGGCCAAAGTATGTTTGTTGGCAGTGTCAATATCCCATCTGACCCTATCATAGCCTTTGGTTTCACTCAGTGGTACTCCAAGTTGAAATTTTTTCTGGCTTTATTTCCAGAATGTCTCTCTCCCAGTTCTCCTCCTGCTTTTTTTTTTAATAGAATAAAACCAAACAAAATGAAACAGAATAAAGCCAATCAAAACAAACCAGTATAAGCGACACAGGACTTCAAAACAATAGGAATTCAACAATGGGTACCATAATGCCTCTTGTTGTTTTCAAAATAGCTGCAGATACCTTCAGATGTAAAAATCAAATAAAACAGAACAGAATAGAACCAATAAAAACAAAACAATGAATGCAATAAAGGACTTCAAAACAAGATAATAGTAAATCCAAAATGACTACCATAATATTATTTATTATCTTTGAAATAGCTGCCCATGTCATCGGATATAATAAAATCAAACAAGACAAAACAGAATAAAATCCACCCAACAAAACAATGAAAATGATACAGGACTTCAAAACGAGATGATAGGGAATTAACAATGGCTACCCCCTTCAGAAGGAGATCCCCATAGATACTACATTGTGTATTGTTATCCTCTGAATAGATGATCAGACCACCAGCTTCAGACCTGCAAATTCAGTGAAACACTAAACACTACAAGCATTAAGTTGTATTTTACTTCAATAGCTACCATTGCAGTCTGTGTTTCTCCGGATCAGCCAATCACTTATGGGGAGAGGGGTGTGTGGGGGGGTTGGTGCATCTTGTTTCCCAACCTGTGCACCAGAAGGAGCTGGCCTCTGGCTCTCCCCACAGCAGCCCATGCATGGCACTGATTCACAGGGAGGGCTTGCTTCTTGATGACTTCTTGTTCTCCTTCCCCGCAGTCAGCAAATGGTGCTGACTTGTAAAAAAAGGCTGGCATCTGTCTCTGCCCCAGTGGTCCACACATGGCGCCGATTCACAGGGAGGGCTTGCTTCTTGGTGACTTCATGTTCTCTTCCCCTGCAGTCCATGAATGGTGCTGATTCATGGGAAAAAACTGGTGTCTGGCTCTGCCCTCACGGCCCATGCCTCTCCTCCTGCTTTTAAGATATTGGTCTTTTCATTGCCCAAGGTCCCTACATGAATGCCCTCCTCACTTTCCTTAGGTTCTGACATTCCACACCAGACCACGTGGTTTCCTCCTTCTCTTCATGGTATGCTTTCCCAGAAGTAAAGTCTCTGACCCTAATTAGGCTCTCATGGACTACACTACGCTGACCCCATTCATGGATGCCACTCTCATCCCACTGGAGCTCTAGATCTCCCATGCTGGGCTCACCACCTGTGCATCCACTCTTCTCTCCCATTTGGGCACTGACTTCCAATGCCAGGCTTATTCCTTGCTGAGTATCAACATTCCATGCCAGACAGCCTCTCCTTATGAAAGCCTACCATGCTCTTCCTCTCCCAACAGTTTTAGGACTGAAATGTTCAGGAAGAGGAAGGGAAAGAGAAGTATATAAGTACTTCACTAGATTTTTAGAATATATGGTTTTTGAGTCACATGGAATAATTTACATTATTTTGTAAATAATGACATAGGAACCTGACTTTATTTTTTTAATGGATAACCAATAGACCCCAAAGCATGTATTGAATAATTTATGTACATTCAATAAAAATATTATGCTAATCATAAGTTAACTTGTCATATGTATGTTTTTGCAGTCTCTTAACTATATATTTCAATATTGAGCTTTTTCATTCAATGGGGATAAATGACATCTTTGTCAAGTTTATAAGGAGATGAAAATTTTCAAATCTTTGATACATAATTCAAATCTTTGATACTTACAGTTTTCTCCACATCAGCTTTGTTCATTTATTATTTGTTCTTTCAGATATTTTGTAGTTTTTCTTATCATTAATGGTTTCTTTTTTTGCCATGTTTCAAATGATGCTTTGCTAAGAAATAAAAATTCTTTTGATTTTTTTGTTGATAATTCGATATTTCAATGTTCTTCTGAACCTTGTATTAATCCCAATAATGTCATTAATAAATTTGAATTATGTATAAATTGCATAGGTTTTTTCCATTCCAATGTTTATACTGTATTATTTGTTTCTCTTATTACATTAGCCATTAACCCTGTACAGCTTGAATGCTAATACTAATAATAGCATTGCACATCCTTATTTTACTTCTGACTTTATTAGTGTGAATCCTTCTAAAACTTTATGATTAAGTGTGATGTTTAAGTGTATTTCTGGTACTCTTTTTTTTTTTTTGTCTTCTTGAGACAGGGTCTCACTATGCAGTTCAGGCTGGCTTTGGACTCACAGCAATCCTCCTGCCTCAGCCTCCCAAGTGCATGGATGACAGGCATGTGCCACCATGTCCAGCTCTGGTAGATACACTTTATCAAATTAAGAAAGTTTCTTCTATTTATAGTTTGTGAAGCATTTTTAGAATGACTGGAATTAAAGTTTTAACAAATAGTTTTTGTGCATCTATTGAGATAAATATATGTCTTTTCTCCTTAACCTCTTAATGCAGTACATTCCATTAATAGAATTTTGATGTTAACTTTAAATTACAAAAGTAGCATACGAACACATTCATCTTACAAAAATGAGAGAATTAAAGAGGTGGGGAGATTGGAGAGTTGTTACACGAAGGACACAAAATTTCAGTTAGGAGGAAAGTAAAAAATCTATATAGTTATGACTAAAGATAACAATATATTGTATATTTGAAAACTTCTAAGAGTATATTTTAAGTTGTTCCACTACAAAAAGATATGAAATAATGTATATGTTAAACTTACTTTAGCCATTCAGATACCAAAACACAAACCAACATGTTGCATACCAAAAATGTGAAACAAAAACAAGTTGCAAACCAGATATGTTAAAAATTTACACATATCAAAACATGTTGCATGCCCTAAATATGTCAAAATTTTGAATACAAAAAACAGAGATTTTCCAACAATGTTAATTATCTTTGACAAATATCTCTAGTTCTAGTATTCGCCCTGTAATACCAGTCACAATTATTATAAGTTTTAGTATATCTAACAGAACATATATAGCATGTATATGTGCATGTTATTAAATAATATCAAATGCAACTTTTTCATTCAAAATGGTTTTTTGGTGATCTTTTTTTTTTTCTTTTTCTGGTACTGGGAATCAAACTCAGGACCTTGCACTTGCAAGGCAGGCATTGTGCCACTGAGCTATACTCCTGGCTCTGGTAATCTTTATGGGTACATCAAGATGTTTTTCATTCCTTTTCAAATGCTCCTATATATGTATCACATTTCATTTATTCATTTCCCAATAGAAGTACATTTAGATTATTTCTGTTTTTCATATTCTCAAACCATACTGAAATGAGTTACCCCATAGATCTCTTCTATGAATGTTACTGTATTTTAGGATAACATCTTGTATTCTTAAGATTCTAAGAAGTTTAAAGCTTTTCTGAAGATCATAAATGGGTATTGAATGTGTATTGTTTAATATTTCTGGTTTTCTAGGTAGTTTAGAAATACTTTTCAAATCATGACTAAGTGTTCAGCATGAGCGCATGAACATGATTTTTCTTTTAGCAATTGAGGTAAATTGTAATAGTTTCCTAATCTTTTTTTTTTTTTTTTTGAGACAGGGTTTTGCTCTGCAGTCAAGGCTGACCTTGAGCTCACTATGCAGCCCAGGCTGGCCTTAAACTAAGGGCAATCATTCTGCCCCAGTTTCCCAAGTGCTGGGATTACAGGCATGCACCACCATGACCAGCTAGTTTCCTGATCTTGAAGTAACTTTGTATTAATCTGACAACCCTAATTAATCATGTTTATATCACTGAATTGAATTTGCTGATATGTTATGTAAAAAATTTTTCATATAGGTTTATAAATGTAATTGAGTGGTAGTTTTCCTTTCTTGGACTCTCCTGGCTCAGATTTGTAATAGAGCTTTGTAAGTTTTACCAAACATACTGGATATCCTTCCACGTTTTTTAAGTACTAGAATAATGAATATACAATAGGATATGCTCTTTGAGGTTTAGTGCTACTTGTTCTTTAGGAATTATTTTTTGTGATTTAAGTGCTTCGCACCCTCACTTTAAAAAAAAAAATCTACCTGAGGTACCTGTATCTACAATGTATATATCTACTCTAACTACAAGTGGTTAAAATTTTCCCATGTAATTCTTATGGTATTAGGTTAGGCTATATTTTCAAGCCCATAACAATTCAGGAGGATACATTACATTTGTAGATTCAACCATTTATTAATATAATTTCTCTTTTAGTGCTTTCATTTTAAATTACAGTCACATATCAAATAATGGTATTTTGATCAATGGCAGGCCATGTGTATGATACTGGTCCCATAAGATTGTATCATCTAGTGACATTTTAGCCATTCTACATTGTGTAAATACACTCTAAAATTTTAATAATCATACACTCACCTAACAATGTATTTCTCAGAACATAGCTCCATTATTAAACAATGTATAACTATATATTAACACTGGCATGTTGCTTTTCTTTGATGACTTATAATCAAGATTGTTAGTTCAACCTTTCTACATTGTAGGAGTCTGCTCATCGTAAATTTCCAACTGGATTTTGTTTTTAAACCAAACTGTCTTAAAATGTAATAGTGAAATTAATCCATTTATATTTATTGTAAATACTGATATTTGGACTTCTCTCATTTTATTTTGTCATACTTGTAGTTTCTTTTGTTTTTTTTCTCATTTCTGGCATTGGTCTCATTGGTAGGTTCTCTTTGTTTTATTCCTTCTCCCTCTTTTAATGGTCTATAAATTATAAACCAAATTTGATTCTTCAATGTTACCGTTACCGTTAAAAATTTAACGACACAATATTCAAAATTCAATATTCAAAACATGTATTAACACAAAAGCCGGTAATTTATTTGTATTATACAAGCAACACATTTCTGAACTACTTCCGATTTTTCTAATTTTCATTCTTGTAGAATTGGGAGTATGAGTTCTTCACTCATCCATCTTAAGGATTAAACAATTTTATGTCAAGCATCAGCCTTTATTTAAACAAATATAACTTCAATCCCTTCATTTCATTTCTTCTTCATTCAACCAAGAAATTTTTGGTCCAACGCACACAATCATCTTTTATCTCCTTTGTCCTTCAGAGTCACCTCTTTCATATCTCTTGCATTATCATGGCCTTCATGTATTTTTTCAATTTCTTTGTAACTCTCTGATCATCTTTTCATTTCCCCTCTTTGCATTAAAAAAATTACATTCCACCTTGCACTGAATGGCCTTTTTTGCTCTAGATTTGATGAATATTTCCCTGTAACTCCATGCCTTTCTTCATTTATCCTTCAAAATGGCGGACTTCAGGCTTCACGATTAACACCACGTGCGCCTGCGCCTCCCGCGGCCATTTCACCCAGCAGCCCAAGTTCCAGCGTTTACTCAGCGAGGCGCCTGCGCACGAGCCTCCAGAGCAAGGTTGCTCCTCCCTCTAGTTGAGTACGCCTGAAACCGCACGTCCTCTTTCCTTCCCTCCCCCGCCGACACTGCACCGCCCTCACCCCTTTCCTGTGAGATTCTTCCGCCAAGTGGAAGGCCCATCTTCGGTCGACAGCCTACGCACTTGAGGAGTAATCCAATAGGCACTTAAAGCCCTGGGTCTCCCCATTCCGTATTAGCTATGCGCCAGGGCAATTTCCCTCCGGGCCCCAAAGTTGATAGCCGATTTTGCGGGACTTTTTTGCATACCGTCAGGCAACAAATGGAAAGAATAGGCCGGTGGCGGAAGGATCTCTCGCTTACGCTCTGTGTACTTTAACCTAATGGGGGTCGCCCGGGAGTCGGAAGGGGGAGGGGAAAGGGAGGAGGTAGCCAAGGAATTGTTTTTTCTCTCGCCCCGCCCTTGCCAGCCCTACCAATAGTGATGAGGCATTTCCCCAAGAGCCTCGCCCAGCTTCCGCGATTCAGCCAATCAGCGGCGGAAGCGGCTCCGAGGGGGCGGGCCCGGGAGGCAGTGCGTGTCTTGTGAGAGCTCTTGAACCAAGTCAGAGCTAGAGTCGGCTGGGCGGCTGGGAACGGCGGCTGCCGCCGGTGACTCAGGGAGGCGGGAGGCGGGGTAAGAGCGCCGCGGCCTCGGCTGCGGAGAGACGAGGAAAAAAGGTGAAGGCGCCGATCCCGCCGCCCCCGCGCCTGAGCGTAGGCGGGAGTGAGGGCCCCCCCCCGATTCGGCGGCCGGGGAGCGGGGTTCGGTTCGGGGCGGGGCGGGGCGGGGCGGCGGGGCAAGTGCGGAATCGAGGGCTCGCCCAGCCCCAGCCTCAGCCCCAGCCCCAGCCCCAGCCTCACCCTCACCCTCACCCTCCCCGCGGGCCGCCCGGGGCGGGACCGGGCCGCCTGGGACGGGGCCTCCGTGTCGGCGGCGCCCTTTCTTTTCCGAGGCGAGGGGCGAGCAGTTGCAAATCCACTTGAGCCGTCCACTCCCTGTGCGCTGGGCTCTAAGGTCCGGGGAAAGCGAAACTTGGTGGAGCGAGGGTCACGCGGCGGCCGGGCCGCGCTGGGGGCAGCCGGGGGGCGGGCGGGCGGGCGCGGGGTGCGGCGTCCGCGGGGCTCGCGTCCTGGGCGCGGGCCGGGGGCTGCGCCGCCGCCGCCGCCGCCTCCTCCCCGCCGCGGCCGCCCCCAGCGCGTTTTGTTTGTGTGCTGCTCGCAGGGAGGAGCCCTTCCTGCCGGCGTGGAAACCATGGTGCTCACGCTCGGGGAAAGTTGGCCGGTTTTGGTGGGGAAGCGGTTCCTCAGCCTGTGCGCGGCCGACGGCGGCGGCGGCGGCGGCGGCGACGACAGCTGGGACGTGGAGCGCGTCGCCGAGTGGCCCTGGCTGTCCGGGACCATCCGCGCCGTCTCGCACACCGACGTGACGAAGAAGGATCTGAAGGTAACCGGCGGCTCGCAGCCGCGGCGGCCGGGACGGTGCGCAGTTACCCGGGTAACCGCGACCGTCGGCCCCTTCCCTCGCTTTTCCGAAAAAGGGCGACCAGAAAGTTGGCATCTGATCCGAAGGTGCCGAGGACTAGACCTCGCAAGTCTTTGAAATGGTCGTGCCGAGCCGAGGTGGGTTTGGCCTGGAGTTGCTGGCGCCTGCGTGCAATAATGGGCCCGGGTGGTTGAGACAGCTCATTAACGCCGGCGCGGTGCCCCGCAGGACTGTGGTGTTTATTCCCCAGGGGAGGAGGAGCGTTGTTGCTGGTGCTGGCGTGGGCCGGTGGGTGACGTTTGGAGGCGTTAGGAATTGGAGGGCTAGTGCTTCGAAGTGCGTTCAGATGGTTTTGAAGGTTTGTTCCGAATTTCTTCACCCAACTTTAAAAAAAAACACAAAAAACTTAAGAATTGTTAAAAATGAATGAGCGCAGAGGGAGGAGCTTAGCGCTGTTTGGGTCTATGGTGGGTCAGGGCTGGCAGGCGTGGGTTCCCAGTTGTCTACGAGGAGTGTAGGTGGGTGTGGAATGTGACCATATAAGGAGGGACGGGGTGGAGCCGCCCCATGTATGGCGTGGTGGGCCTGGCCTGGAAAGGTTGCGCTTGGGTGTTTGGGGGAGGGAGAGAAATGGGAACAAGTGCGGCCAGTGATTTTCAAAATCAGAATGACACTCGGAACCCTTTCCAGTTAGACTTTTTGGAAAAGGAATGAATTCTAATTGGTGTCTCTAATAGAAATATGGGTGTGAAAAGATTGGGGACAACCAGTGAGGAAGCCATTGTACCAACAAAGACTCCTTTGTGCAAAAATAACTGAAAAAAGGTCCCTAACAAAGACTCCAAAGTGGTGATAACTTGAAGGAAGCCTGTCAGGACAGCAGCTCCCGCGCCCCCACTCCCCCCAGTAGTGCTTGTGTTCAGGGTCTTACTTGGTCACCATCTTTGCTTTTCCCAAACTGTGCTCGAGTAAAGGCTGCGAGTTTTAGTGTTGGCAGTTCAGCGTATGTTGGTTTTGGAAACACTGTTCATCCGAACACTCGCAGGGTGACAGTGGGGAAAGGGTACACTGTACAGTTTTAAAGCTTCCACCATGTGCTTTTGTCTTCATGTCGGAGAGGAGGCGTGAGCACTAAACACTTAACCACCTTCTTACATCATGCCGACCACTTAACAGCCATGATCTTATCTAGTCCAGTGCTTTAGGGTAGGTACTAGTATTGGCCCCTATTCTATTCTATTCTATTCTATCCTATCCTATCCTATCCTATCCTATCCTATCCTTTCTTTTCCTTTCCTATCCTTTCCTTTCCTTTCCTTTCCTTTCCTTTCCTTTCCTTTCCTTTCCTTTCCTTTCCTTTCCTTTCCTTTCCTTTCCTTTTCTTTTCTTTCTTTTCCGCTTGTGAAAATACTGTGTCTAGAGAAGATTGGTTTTTCTTGCCTGGTGTCACGTACCTGGGAATTAGCATAGCCACAGTACTTTGAGAGGTTTGGTTTTTCTCCTCCAATCCATTCATTCTTCTACCAAGTCAGGTTTTCATATGTACAGACAGTGTATTGTGCAGGGATGGCCAACCTATTTGCTTTCTGTGAATAACTATTCCATGTAAGATGAGCTGTGTGTACCAGATCATAGTTGTAGTTTATTCCATCTGTTGAGTAAAATTTCCTGTAGTGTGTTCGTTTAATCATATTTGAAAGGAAATTATACAGGCTTTGTAAACTTTAGCTCTTGAGCAGAGGCTGTTTCCTTCCCTTTCTTTTCTTGGCCGTAATTGAAGACCTGTGGGTTTAGGTAACTATTTAGGAGGTCTGTAACTTGTATTCTTTTCTATCTCCATGGCCCTGCCACCCCAACCCCCAGGAGGAAGTCATACCTTCATTTTTCAGAATAAGCAAGTAGTTTTAGGAGGACTTTCCTGGCTAGCTACTGTGAAGGAGAATTTGCATCTACATTTGGCCATGTGTTTTCTCCACCACATTAAATGCCTAACTTGGAGACAACTGGAACTTCAAGAACAATTTTGGTCACATTGGGTTTTTACCTTGTCTGCAGACTTCACGGTCCCTCTCTTATGTAAGGAGCAAATCTCTTTCCTAATCAGGATTTATCACTACATTCCTTAGTTGAATGGTAGATAAACTAATCGGCTTCACTTTGGGGTACATGTGGTATTCAACAAAAATAGACCAGTTGATTGGTGAGATGGAGGCAGAAAAACGTAAGACCGTGCTTACATCTGGGCTTACTTAGGGTCATGGAGGTTTTTAGGGGACTGGGGTTGGAGGCTGAGATGAGTATGAATAATAAAACTCAGGTGATATCCAACTATTCTTCCAGTATTACAAATACAAGTCTTTCTAGACTGGCTGGCTTAGTTGAGAGTGATTTTAAGTAAGTCAAGGCTTGTTAACTTTGTTTCACCTGGGAAAAGACTTTGTAACAAAGTCACTTGGATCATAAAAAGTCAACCTGTCTAGTTGATAGCGGTGACTTTAAGTTGAACACATTGTAACTGTAAGTAAGTGATCAACTGTAAGTAAGTGGTTCTTATGTGGCAAGTACCTTAATCCGCAGGAGTATCTTGTTAAGGATTGCTTCTTAGTATCAGAAACTGAGGTTTAAATAAGTTACATTAAGTTGTTTATGTCCAGGTCTTAAATACTGAGCTTTAATATTTGGGGAGAATGAGATTTGTGTATTTTGACAGCTTCTGTATCCCTAGTGCTGAGAACATTTCTTGGTATGTAATGTACACTCAAATATATGAATGAATGAAGGAATCACAGAATCATTTTAGAAATAATATATCTGTGGAGCAGAAGCATTTTCTACATTTAGAATACCAACAGATCTTAAATGTTATTATGAGTTCCTATTCAATCTTATTTTAATCCTGCTCTTTACTAGTGTGTGAAGCAAGTTGCTTCCCAACTGGCTTCATTCACCTAGTTAGGGATGCTGGGAATGCCCTCCTTCCCCAGTTTGCCTAAGTAGGTCTTTAACTTCTTTTGACCTTACCTTTCCCTTGAGTCTTCTTTCTGCCTCTCCATAGTCCATTTGAGTGTACATAGCAAGTAAGTAGTCTTTGCCATCTATGTGTATCATTTCCTATTATTGTCAGAGGTTGGATACCTTGACCAATTCTAGTCTTGGAGAGTAGTGAAATTAGTGGTGCGGTATTCTACATTGTAGAGCTAGGTAAAGAGTTGATCTGTAATCTAAACATTTCTTAACTAAAAAACCACGCTATTTTATGTTTTCCACCTTTTAAACTTTGAAGCATTTTCTTTGGCATTTAGATGGTTTTTATAATCGTACTCAGGTGAGATGAGTTTATGCTAGGATTGCAAAGTATTGAGATTGGCTTGATTAATTATAACATTGAATCAGGTGTCCAGAAGAGATTTTTCTGTTGGGGGGAAAATTAGTTTGAAGTAGTTAATTTGAAATATCCAACATCTCTGGTCCAGATAGTTAATATGCTAATAAGGTACACATTTACAAAATGCCCTCTTAAAAGACTGGCAAACTTGAAATGTTGTAAGGCAAGAAATCATGATCAGTTGGCCTCTTCTTGGTCTTTAGTGTCAGACAGCACAGAATAAGGTTTCTGTATAGAGGAGAGCATGGCAGAAAGGACACAATGAAACTAGTTGATACAGTGTATCAACTTGCATAAGCATATGGTTAAGGCACTTTAGCTTAAAAAAATATCTTTTTATAGAAGTGTCTGCAGGCTGTTGGGGGGAGTTGCTCTTAACTATAGAATTTCAGACCTCAAGTCACTTGGGTGTGAGGGTGTGTCCAGTACTGGGTTGTAACCCAAGGCCTGGCACCTGATAGGCAGACACCTCACCACTGAGCTACGCTCCCTGCCCTAGAAAGACATACATGGTCTTGATAGGGACCCTTTGAAAGAGTGTTGACAAACGCGTGCAACTTTTAGGTTACGGTATATACATTTTTAGAGTTATCTTTTGAAACCAAAAATCTGGAGTTTTGATCACCACTGCCTTCCTAGGAACCAAACTTTTTTTCTCAAAGCACTGACAGTTTGAAAGATGAATTCGAATTGTGGTTTGAGTTATGTTGAGCTTTAGATAATAATCTGCTAACAATTTTTTTTTTTGGAGACAGGGACTTGCTATGTAGTTCAGGCTGGTCTTGAACTCATGGCTTAGCCTCCCAAGCTAGGATTACAAGTGTGCACCACCATTCTTGGCCTTCTGACCTCTGCTGACACTTTCGATGCTGCTTGAACTTTTGACAAACTGCTTAAAATCTTAATCCTTCACTTTTTTTCTTACATGCTGAATAAATACTGCATAATAATGTTGAAGACCATCTTTTATTCACTCCTAACTGATGAAATGATATGCTAATAAGACTTTAAATTACTTTGGAGGTCTTAAAACTAATCATCTTGCCAGATACTTTGTGTGTATAATGTTTTAAAGTTCTGCCTAACAGTTGGGGAGGTAGACATTAGTGCTTTCATTTTGAAGCAGTAAAGTGAGATTCAGAGGACGTAGACTTAAGTAAAGGTCCTTAACCTAGGGTACAAGTTAATTGATTTTTTTTTATTTAATTAAATTTTTTATCTTTTAAGACAGGATCCCCCACCACATAACACAGGTTGGCCTTGAACTCATGGTGATCCTCTTGCCTCAGCCTGTGCTGGGATTACAGGCGTGTGCCACCATCTCGGCTTGATTTTCTTTTAGTCATATGTTTTATTTTATGCATATAAAGTCATGGAAGCATCAACATAGCTGGGATTCAAGCTAGCTCATGATGACTGTGATAGACAGGAAAACTGGTATTGAAGGCTAAGTTGGGTTTTAGGTTGATGTGAAATCAGGGTAGAAAGATGAGTCAGTCTAAGGGAGATGTGGTAGAATCCAAGTTCTGTTGCAAAGAAACAACAGAAGATAGACAGTCCCTTGCACCCCTCATGAAAGAGCTTTTGGTTGGTTACAGTGATAGAAGGTACATGGGCAGGGGTACAGGTCTTCACCTGGTTCCATTTGTTGGTGTTTAGTGAGAACTACAAAGTTAAAAGTCTGTGCACTAAGAACTTGCCAGGGAAGCTGGGGATGCACACTTGTTGGGGTAGAAAGGTAGAGTGGATCTTAAAGTTACTGATTTTTTTTTTCCCCACTGTTCAACTGTTGGTTAAGGAAGTAAGAGTGTTTTGGGTGCGTGTATCCGACCTTTAAAGTTTTGCAAACAGTTCCTGTCTTTGGGTCATTGCCAAAGATCTACTTTTGTATTGATTTTTTGTTTTATGTTTTAATATGTTCATACAAGTTGTAAGGGTTGTAGCCTTAGCGTTAGAAGGTGTTCTGCAGAACCAGTTGTGGTGGTGCACACCTGAAATCCCAGCACTCAGGAGGCTGAGGCAGGAGGGTTGACAGAAATTTGAGGCTAGCCTGGGCTACATAGTGAGTTCAATCCCAGCCTGAACTAGCAAGACCCTGTCCCCTGCCCCCTAAAAGGCATTCTGCATGTTAGAAGCAGGAAACATCACAATTATCAGTATTTTAAAGGTGGTTTAACTTAGATGGGCTGGAGTGGAGTTCAGTGGTAGAGTCTGCCTAGCATGTGAGGCCCTGGGTTTATCCTTAGCATCACAAAAACCCTGGAGTCATTTCTTAATTATTTATTTCTGTATTTAGTAGACACAAAAATAGTTTTAAATTCCCAACTTCTAGGAAAGTTCCCCATTTCTTCAGTTGAAAGGGTTGTTGAAGATGTGCCATATATTAGGCTGTGCTGAGTCCTTGGGAGACCCAGAGGAATTCAAAAGCAGGTGGAGGATTGTGATGACAGGAGGGACATCTTAAGCCCACTTGCAAGGTCAACAGAATTGCAATACAATGCAGTATGTAAGGCAGTTTTGGGTTTCAAATTTGTGTCTTCCAATTCCCAAAGCTCACTGGTCAAATTAACTAATAAAGCCTTTCTGAGAATGGGTTCTTTGGTTTCTGGGCTTTCCAGAGTTACTTTGAGGGCACTGGCCTCAAAAACCCTGGACTTCTGCATCCCAAAGTAGTTTCAGAGCCAAAGCTTGGTCTGCATGTGGTTATTTTATTGTGAGCTGTGAAGGGAATTAGAAGGGGACAGCACATCTAGATAAAGATTCAGTGGGATAATAAGGGTATAATTCAGCAGCATCTGTAATGTTTATTTTTGTTAATTTTTTTTTTTTCAATTTCGTCTAGGTGTGTGTGGAGTTTGATGGGGAATCTTGGAGGAAGAGAAGATGGATGGAAGTCTACAGCCTTCAAAGGAGAGCATTCTTAGTGGAGCATCATTTGGTTTTGGCTGAACGAAAGTCACCTGAAATTTCTGAACGAATTACTCAGTGGCCCGCAATAGTGAGTAAAAGTGGCTTTACTGATGAGAAGAGAGCATTTCATCTGTTTTGGGTCCATATATGTGACAGGATGGAAGACTCAGGACACCTAGTTGCCTAACTTGCATGAGGCATGAGGTTCAGTCTCCAGTATTGAACCAAAAACAAGTGCACCCAGCATCTTCTGCCAGCCCCGTTATTGGCTCCCAAACTCTGGGCTGGTCCCTTGGCTCTTGAAGGCTTCATTTTCTTCACTTGAAAACAGTTAGAGGTAGCATTGGAAATGCCTCAGGTCAGGGATCAGAAACAAGCAGTCATACAGACATAGTAATCTCTTTGACTTGGCCCAGAGTTCGTGTTTTAAAATTTGAGTTGTGCCAACTTCATAGTAGTCTGGTGCAGTTGGAAGAAATGAGTGATGCCTGTAGCTGGAGAGGACAGTTAAGGATGCATGGGCCATGAACTGGGGCTTGAAGGAGGAAGAGTTGTATATGCACAGATAGTTGGAAAAGCTGGGTGGCCCTTTGAAAGCCGACTACATTGTGAAGGACCTCATGGAGCTAGCAAAGTTAAGATTTTGCCCATAGTGAGAATAACTGCTGGAGGTATTTGAGTGGTACAGGATTGTGATTAAAGTTATAGCTTGCTTTTTGTATTTTCTTTCCCAGCTATTGAGAATTTCTAAAAACACAGCCTTGACTCCCAGAAGAACATACATACCTACATGGGTTTTTTTGCATATTTTTTCTTTGGGAAACTGTGACTGTAGACTCACATTAATGACTCCCAAATGTGTATTGGGTTTGAATAAAAATTACATGATCTTGTGGCTGCATAGTTATGAGATCCTTAACAGTAAATAAAGTACTTAATGGCTTTGTCACTCTGTGTGGAAAATTGCCAGTTCCTATTTTCAGAATAATGCCGGTAGCAGTTATGATGCCAAAAACATTTTCTTTCGTTTTAGATGTACAAATCTCTATTGGACAAAGCTGGTTTGGGATCTATAACTTCTGTTCGCTTCCTAGGAGATCAACAAAGCGTATTTCTTTCCAAAGACCTTTTGAAGCCTATACAGGTAAGACATAGGAACAGTATTAAGCCATAAGAATAGATGTACAAAATTTTTTTCACATGAGAAGCAAAGTACTGATGCTGACTGCCCTCATTCAAATGCCTGACAGAGAAAAGAGCCCACCCCATAAAGAGTCATTGAATAGCATCTCAGTGTTAGCTTTTGGGTAATTGATATTCAGAGTTGAAAGGACAAAGGTACTACAATTGATTGTGTGTGGAAACAACTAGGTGATGTAAACATAGTTTTTCAGAATTGACTATCATTCATAGTTGTGTATGTACATTCATACATGTAGTCAGTCATTATTCATGGAGTCTATGTGAATTTGTCTGCTTGCTAAAGTATGTTTGTAACATCCAAATCAATACTTGTGATGGTTTATGGTCATTTATAGTTACATAGAGCAGTAATAATTATAATTGCACCTTGCACATTCCCGTTTGAGGTCAAATAAGGTGATATTCTTCGGCTTTCTTGTTTCAGTTCTCAGGCTATAAACAAGTATCTTTTTTGCCCCTTATCTAATGTTACACATGTGTGTCTAGTGACTTCACTGTTTTCAGTGCCTCTAAACCTATGCTAATGTGCTGTCTGGCCTTCATAATGCAGGAAGGCCATGATGGTTTTTAAGAAATACATGCATTACATAAACATTATTCAACCATGAGTTCTAGTGATTTTGGCCATGAGGTCAAGGTTGGTGAATCAACAATAAATATTAAATAAGGTATCTCTTAACAGAAACACATATAAGACAGGGTTATATATTGATCCATCGATGAAAAAGTGACCAGAATCTCATAGGACTCCTCTATTTCTCTCAAGTAATAATAATAATAATCAATAATGGTTCATTATTCTGTATTCACTGTTTTTGGCAACCTGATAGAACATAACTACTGTAAATAAAGAGAATTAACAACATACATATACATTCTTTCCAACAACCTTTAGACTTGTGGGTATTGCTCCTGTGTGATTATTTGTGGTATATATGTTGAAAGTAATGCCTTCAGAATAATGTTGCTTTTGTAATCATGTTCGTCGTTTACCATTTATAAAACTTACTAAACTTTTACTCAGTTGTATGTGACTTCAGATCTGACTTCTATAGAGTGGAGTGCTAAACTATCTATTTGCTAAAAGGCACTTTGGGGTCAGTGGTCATTGGATTGCTGCACCTATGTTGAAAAGTCCAAGGCACTGTCTGTTTGCATTTTTATTTCCACATCCTGGAAGTGAGGGAAAGCAAGG
>RJWT010009470.1:0-25112 GCA_004365215.1 Cuniculus paca | reverse complement strand
CTTACCAATCACCACAGAGTCCCATATATATGAGGAAGAGTCACTAGACAGTAAGTGACCAACCACATGGACTTTGGGCTGCTATTTGACTCATTAAAATGCCTGATGGACAGAAGTATCCCTCCAAGACCAAAGCCATGAGCTGAGGCTTCTCTGAAGTAGCATGATGAGGGCTTTCACTGTGCTAGAAAGTTTGAGGATGGGTGTGGGCACGACCACAGAGATGCTGGAAAGAACAGATCAGGGACTGTGGGAGGTGATGGGGACCAAGCACAAGCTGTTGAGATTTAAGAGTATGTGATTTGGGGGCAGAAGTCTGTGGGCTCCACCATGCTGTCACTACGAGCTGCTTGCTCTTGAGCCCTGGTTGCTTGGAGATTTAGGAGTCAGCATGGCTTCTGGATGCCTCCAGCCTCCCCCACCACCTCAGAGCATGGGGACAGCCTGAGGTGATGATGAAGTCATCCTGGCCACAACACCTAGACTTACAGAGCCTACAGGGGCCATCCCAGCCCCCAGTTCATGCCAAAGTCCCCAGAGCTAAACACAGCCAGCCCCAAATCCCTCCCAAGAGAAGCCCACTGCTCAGATCTCAGCCACTTCACTCCACTGTGCTTCTTTTAGATCGCTACAGTTGAACAAAATATTGCCCTGTTCCCTGCTGTGTTAAAAGGGCCTAGTAAAGAATAATGGCAAAGATGCTCTCAGCCAAAAGCTGCTCTTGATGGCCCTTTAAGCGAGATTTACAGCCGGCATTTAGCAGTGTCCCTGGAATGCTTGCTGGCACCGATCGGTGGGAAGTACGCGCTGGCGCCTCCCTGGGCCAACAGGCAGGCCATCCTTCATCCCAGGCAGCTCCGCCTGCCCCTGTGCTGGGCCGGCTCCCCCAGGGGTCCTGCTCACGTCCATTAGGCCCCCGCTTGGGCTGCCCACTAATAATCCCAGCTGTCAGCTGCCTGAGGATGTGGCAAGTAGAGTGGCTGAGGAGACCTTGAGATGTGCTGGGATCTGAGAAACTGAGGCTGGGACGGGCAGAAACACAGAAGACAGAGATATGGGGGGGCCTGCAAAGCAGAGGGCCCTATTAATTTGTTCCTTCACCATACAATTATTGAGCCTCTACGTCAGACAGGCAAACAGGGTAGAGAGGTGCCCAAAACAAACACATTTACTCCCTGCCCTTATGAAACTTATTATTTAGAAAAGAAAAAAATATTAAACTACCTATAACAATCAAATATGATAGTTGTTTGACATAGGGGGCCCAAGAGGGAGCAAGTAAAGTCCAGGCTTCAAGACATCTTGCGATGTAGCATTTCTGACACAACCGGACAGTCCAACATGGTAAGCACCACCACAGGCAGCTGCTCAGCAAGTGGAATGTGGCCCACGCAAACCAAAGCGAGTGAGCCATGAGGACAAGATGCACACCTAACTTCAAAGCCTTCATACTGAAGCTAGAAGAACGCAAAGTACCTCAGCAATTTTTATGCTGATTACCTGTCAAAATAAGATTTTGAATATATTGGACTAAATAAAATGTATTACCAAAATTAATTTCATTTCTTATACTTTTTCGACATGACTACTAACACCTTTTTTTTTCATTTAACAGCTTTACCAAAGTATAATTCTCATCCAATACACTGTGTATATTTAAAGTATGAACTTGGTAAGTTTAATAAGGTATTCACCTAAAACACCACTAAAACAGGGGAAACAGTGACCACATCCATCATCCTCACTTGTTTTCTCACATCCCTTTCTTTGTAGCATTTTAAAGCACACACATGATTCCCATTTGTTGGTGCCGTCATGTCTATTGGGCAGTGCTGGCCTAAACGATGAGTAGGAACTTAACAGGTAAGAAGTGATGAAGAGCAGACCGGTAGCTGGAAACTCACTAATGAAAATCATCCAATGTCTGGGGCAGACTGAAACTTGAGAGATAGCTGTTGTCTGAAGTCTACACTGGGACAGTACACATCTGGCTGTGAAACTCACACCAGGTCCCAACAAAGAGCTCTACCTCAGTTTCTTCCTACCTACTGACTCTGGGATCCTGATCTTCGAGTTGCACTGTGCACCACAGGCTTACTCTTACTTGGACCCATTCAGTTCTGCAGACCAAGACCTCACTCATGCCCTTCCCTGCTGAGGAGTGAGCTGCTCTACTTGTAGGCCCTCACGAAGGTGAAGCATTATCACAAGCCTGCTTCTGTGCACCATACTTCATCTCCATTCTTGTTTAATCCTCACAAGGATTTTATTGATAGGTGCCCAGCAATCAAGCACAAAATAATACACATTTTTCCACATTAAGATATTTGAGTTTATGCTTCCATTCTTCATTTTCCAAATCCCAAGCACACCCAAAATAAGAATGGTCTGTAGGTTTTATCTGTTACCGATACATTGGTAGTGACTGCATAAAACATCTTGTTGAGCAGGATTATTCAGCAATGAATAATAGAGGTGATTGATTGGTAATGATTGCCATAGAGGTATGCATGCTTGCTGGTTGCCAGTCTTGCACTAGGTTTAGGTCACGTCCTACAATCACTAGTAAAACAGTGTCCAAAGTAGACCTGTATTCTGAACCTGTATGTAGAGGTTTCATTTGACAGGAAAAAGACATCATGATATATTCAAAAAGTATGCTGTGATTTCAGGCTTTATCAAGAGAGGTTACAAGGGGGAAAATGTTGCTGCTTTGTGCAATCAGACCAACCTGGACTACCTGCTTTAAAAAGGTGTTACTATCATGAGTACACTCAAAAAAGGGCAACCAGAAAAAGAGGTCACAAAGTTGCATTATGTGAAGGTTCATAGAATGAACTGGTAAGGCAGGTGGAATGACCATTCTCTTTGATCTAGAATCCGATTTCATAAGTTCAGCAAGCATTTAGTGAGTACCCACTATGTTCTGGGCACTCTGCCAAGCTATGGATGTACAATAATAGATGTGGGGTGTTGTTGTTTTTTTTTTTTGGCAGGATTCTCAAGATCCACTTAAACCCTCTTCACCCTCCTCTGCACCTCAAAAGTATGACCTTGGTAAAACATATCTATACTCCCTGAGCCTCATTTTGCAGCTGAGCTCATTGTAGGTGAGAGGGCAGAAGGAGAGTAAGGGCATGGTATTTGCCAGGTTACTGATGGTGAGATCAATGGAAAGCTTCAGCCTATGTCAGGCAGCTCTCTCTTCATTCCCTCCCCTCTCTACTCCCTCTCCTCTTCAGGTCTAATACCACTTCCTCTCTTCTGTCATGGAGTCAGTCATGCCTTCCAGGCAGTGCTAACATGGGTATTTCATCTCTTGTGGCTTCTCCTAAACCAGCTCATGCCCATGCAAATAGCCTCTTTATTAAAATTTTTAAAATAAGATTCAAATCTGACATCTGCTTATTTCCAGGACTCTTCCAAACTATGTGAATAAAACAGGCTTAGTCCCTTGTGGGGCTTGCAGTATAATAAAGTAGATATGGGATAAATGGGAGAACAAGCAAATATAATACAAGTTGTGGAAAGTGTAATAAAACTAACAAGTTAAGTGCAATAAAGCAGAAGTTGGTGAAAAGTACTAAATATGAGATAGTTGGGAAACTGCTGGGAATGTGGCATTTAATCTGGGATCTGTAAAATGAGAATTAGCTGAAAGAATTGTTCTGTTATAACAAAGGGGATAATAATGAATTTGGTCCCCAAACTTGTCGAATATAGAAGTTGACAAGGGGATAGTGAACTCCCACGGAAACATTCACGTAGAGAAGAGAGGATTCTTCCATAGTAGCTATGCCAGAACAAGATTAGTTTCCTAAAGAAGGGAAAGCCAGTAGTGTGCTGGAGCCAAATCTACCCCAGGAGTTTCTCTCCACTTCTCATGCCCAGCTTGAATCTTGGTAAAATATCACACCTGTCAGCCACATGAGTTGGGAGAACAGGGCAATAACAGTACTATATTGTGCAAGATAGAAAATGGGCAAAAGTATCACTATTTTATACCAGTTCTATGGGAATAAGAGTGAGAAATGAAACCCAAGTCTGTGAGTAAAAAAAAAAAGTTTTAATACACACCATAGCTCTGTCTCCCACATGTAAGGGGCAATCAGGATCCTAGATTCTGTGTCAGCCATTAAAACAAAGAGAAGAACAAAAAAATTCTACACACTTGAAATAGAGAGGAGCAAGACTCCCTTATTCCTTGAAAGACAAAATCTCAGGGCTCTCAAAATCACTAGGTTTAGTGCTTGGCATCCATTCAGATCACTTAGAAATCTTTTAGAAGCACCTATGCCAGGGCCCCACATCAAAACTCCTGACACAATTGGTCTGGGACCTAGTGTGAAGTCCAGATTGAAAACCACTGCTAAAAATAATTGAAAAGGTTGAACCCAACAAAGATAAATGTGGGACACCCTGAGAAACTATCAAAATGATGTTCTGTCTTTAGGAAGATTCCTTGCATTACTGCCAAACCTTAAGTGAATCACAAACTCTTGGGTGCTTGAGGTTCTCAGATTCCCAACCTCAATCCCTAGAGTGTCAGAGCCCCTAGGTCGTAGATGCGGTCTTAGACTCTGCTCACTTAATAAACCCTCAAGTGAAATATGGAAAATACTGTTGGGGAGTGGTGCTCAACACCCAGATTATTCCCAGGGATCACATCTTAACCACTTACATGTGTTGGGGTCAGCACCCTGGACAGAGGCAACAGCCAAGCCGCATTATCCCGGATGCCACCTTTTGTTTTGGAAAATAAAAGCCTACAGATAGAAAGTCCATGGCCAGACTGGGAAGCAGCTAGAAAATAGACGATTTGTTTGTGGTGGATAGAAGAAGGTGAAATAAAGAACTAGAGGTTTGGGGCTGGAAAAATTAGAACTTTTACATGTATAATTAAGTCCATTGCAGGTGTCTAGGGGAAAGAGAGAGAAAAGATGCTCTTTGCTATTTGAAATTCAGAAATGAACCAACTATGAGCACTTCTGCTTTCTGGACATTTAAGATTCACTTAATCATGTAATCTTCAGGACATTTCATGAGAAAATTAGTATTTTTCTAAATTATCTAATCAACAACAAAGTCTCAGAAAGGTGTCCTGACTCTCCCAACACCACAATGCTGGGGTGCAGTTGTACCTAGAGAGTGGGCACAGCTGTGCTCTCTGCATACCTTAAACTGTGCCCCCACCTCCAGAAAACCTAGAGAACTTGACACCATCACTCCAGGGAAGGAGACAAGAAATCAAAACTTCATGAACAGAATTCCTCCAAGAAAGAAAAAAACCTAGGGAAAGATGGACTATGAAAAATCAAGAGAATTATAATTAGAAAAAACAAACTGAATTTCTTTCTTCCACAGACATCTGAGCATTTAATACATACGAGATTTTTTCCTAAACTCTGAGGACATAAAACTGAACTTTTGAAAGGCACAGTCAACAACTTCATCAAGATTACATCCAAACCAAGTGATGATATTTCAGCCATCACTTTCCTCTCCTGCACCCTTGACAGACATCACTAGTCAACCCCAGAATCCTTTCTACTGAGTCCCAATTCAGCCTCAAAATCTTCCTCAGGCAACTACAGATGATCAGTTGAGGACAGCAGGTAGAATGAAAACTCATTCTCATTTCTAACTTGGACTTTAGGATTTAAACAAGAATTTTCTGAGTATCACATTTAAACAGTCTGGGACTTTGTAAAGTATGTTGGCCCCATGTCATAGATGAAGATACTAAGGGGCAGGGTCCACCAGAGTAACAGGACTGTAATGTCCCAGGTCTGCCATATGGAACACTTTATCAGTGCTCAGGTCCAGGAACAGGATTGAAAGAGCAAAGATACAAGTTCCCAGAGTATGCCAGAGACCCAGTGGGGGAAATTACCCAGGGCCACTGCCTGCCAGGTCAAGCCATGCTCCCACCCATCTGCCAGTCCAAAACCTGCTTCTGTACTCAACCACCTCTCTGAGTGTCTTCAGGAGGCCTGGGATGGAAGGAAACTGTAGGTTGAATTCTCTCTGCAGCCACCAACTTGGAGAATATGAAAGAGAGGCCCCTGAAGCATTCCCAGCCCCTAAGCATTCCCAAGGTAAATGTCTGTCTGTGGACCACTCATCCAGGATTTTGGTCAAGCCTTCCACTGAGCCTGCTATCCCTAGAGCAGTGGTTTCAAACTGTGCTACACATTAAAATCACTTGGGGAACTTTGATACTCCAATGCCTGGTCCCACCCCAGACCAATTACTCAGCCTCAGCTCCAGGACAGACCTGCTGGTAACTTGCTAGGAGTTGAGTCAGCGCCATGGGGTGATGTCCGAGGCAGAGACAGGCGGCCGGCCTGCCAGCTGCTCGCCCTCCAAATCTCATCCCCTGTCGGGCTCAGAACCGAGCCCTGCCAGGCCTGCTCCCCAAGGCACCAGGTCCTCCAAATAAAAACAGGCAGCCAGAGTTCAGGGCTCGCTGGCATTCTCCCAGTAAGCACCTTTTGTTCCCGGCTCAGAGCTGTTAATTAAAGAGCTGTGATTAATGAGGAAGCACTCCTGGTCCCCATCTAGGATGAGAGGTCCTGGGGATGCTGACTTTGCTGGAGGAATCTGCAGTCAGATTCAACCAGAGCTATTTATAGCCCAGCTCTGGTAGGGTTGGGAAGAAGGTGCCCCTCCTCCCCCTCACCTTCCCCCCACTCCCTCTCCCTCACCACATCACCATAGAACATGGAGGTGAGGATATTTATTGAGGAAGAAGTTTTAAAGGAGCAATCCTTAACACACGTGCATTCATATTAATTCAACTGAACATTCATTTCCATGACCTATATTTATTGAATGCCTCCTAAGCACTGGGATCTAGGCCAGTGGTCCTGGGTTAAGAGTAGCCTGGCCTGTTCTAGTTAGTTTAGTCTCAAGGTGAGGAGTCATTACCAAAGAATCTGACAGGCATCTCATGATTGCACACAGGGGCCAGTGCACTGCAGGAGAGGAATGGGGCTCCGTGGGACTCGGCCCTCCCTACAGCCTGACAACTAACCTGTAAGCAGTCACTATTCTCCCCTTTAATGAGTAAACCAAGGCGCAGACATGTTTAGGGAATTAAGGACCAATACCTGTGTGGCAACCTCCAGATTCAAAACTGAGGAAAGGCAATGAAGAAAGGAACTAAAACATGTTATATACATGTTCTAACACCACATAAAGAACGTAAAGATTATGTATTGCAAATGTACTACTAATAAAAAACAAGTATGCAAACTGCTGTGGTTTTCCAAACCCATTTCCCCGTCTTCCTGTTCATGTGGTTTTCTATTCTCCTTTGCAATCACACATAGCCATGTGGTCAGTTCCAGCAGTGGGACAAGAAAAATGATGTGCACTGTGTCAGTGAGGGGCCCACATCAACCACCCATGCACCCATCCAGGGTATACCTGACAAAATTCAGGATCACCTTGGAAGCCATGTTGAAGGCACAGTCTCCTCCATCCTAGACACCCAATGGCTTTGTGGAGTCAACCCTAGTCTGACTCTCTCACCAAGTGAAATTTTTATAAGCAAGAAATAAACTTCCTATGACGAATCCCTAACATGTCAGGTTTATGTGTTGCAGCAGCTGGCACTCCCTAAACCCACCTAGCAGACCTTCCCCAAGCCCTCACTGGCTTTTATACCTACTGCTCCTTAGGAAGTTTTGGTGACTCTTAAACCAAACTCCCCCAGAGCTAAGAGTTCTCTGAAACATTACAGAAATTAGAGATAGAGAAAAAAGGCTAGGCCCCAGGACATGGTTTGGCTATCACCAGCAGCAAGCTGGAGAGCAACTGGGACTGTGTGCTGCACCTGCAGTGTAGAAGTGTTCTTATATGGAAACATGGGCAGATGAAGCATACATTCTTTACACTATGTCACACTGGTAGTTGAAGAAAGGAACAGGACAATCTGAAAGGAGGAACATTTGGAAATAGCTGGCAGTCCAGTAAGCAGGAATATTTAATGTTTCAGAACTGGTTGAGGTGAGTAGTTAAGGTTCTTTTATAAGTTGATTGCAATGGCCTCCCATATTCTGTAAATTGGGGCCTGAGGCTGATTTTCAATATACATTCATGTAGCTGCTCTCCATCTCCTTCCTCTCCATCTTCCAGCCCCTGTTAATTCAATTTAGAACATCTCAGAATTCTTCTCTTATCACTTCCTCAAACATTTGTTGAACTAGGCAGCACTGGAGGTAAAGAGCATGAATTCTCAGTGTCCTTCACAGACACATTCATAGTCAGGCCTTTCTCACAGAGTCACTGGGAATCAGTCCTTAAATGTCCCCCAGTCCTGGCTCTCTTGCAGCTATAACCAAGGTGTTCCCTCTCTGCACTAGGGACTAGAACAAGATTAGATGAAGAGCTGTCTTCCTGGAACTGGGTCAGAATCGTGGCAGTTTTCTCATGGAGGCAAGGCCTGCACTGTGCTTGGCAAGGTGGAGAAGGAGAAGGAGCTCTGGGGTCAGAATGGGAAGACCTGGCCCACGTCTTGGGTCTCCATCTCCCGCACCATAGAAGGGACACACTGATGCACTATGGCCCACCATCTGACTCATGAATGATAAAAAGCTTCAAACCTTCTTTCAAGTGTGGAGGTTCTCAAGGTGGGAGGTGCCAGAAGAAAGATAGAAACACTTTGAGCTACAAGCATTTGCTAGGCTGTCAAGTCAACCAGCCCCAGAATCTCCTTACGTCCACACATCTCAATATGCAAGCTACTAAAGTGCTTTCATTGGTTAACAAAATTGTAATTCCGTTTTTGGTTACTTACAACAAAAAGCATTTTGACTCATCTATAAGAAAAAATATGTAACTTCTCCATGAACTTCTTCTATTTCTCTCAACTGTAAAATGGGTACATCATTCATTTTCAAAGATTTAGCTAATGGGACAATCATAAAAATCAGATTTTTGTGGGAATGAGATGAGCTTAAGTTTAAGGAGCGATTCAGATGACTTTAAAAAAAATAGTAATTTGCTCTTCAGTGAGCTGGGGGAATCCCTAGAGTTGATGTTACAAAGCAGTTCTCACAGCACTTGGAGACTGCTGATGCAATGTTACTCAGAAGCCTGGTGTTCCCTGTGAATGCAGGATGACACAGCCCAGCAAGGCTGGCTCGGGAGGCAGCTGTGTCTAGCTTTTCTCTGTAAGCTCTGCAGAGGGGTTGGGTCCCCAAGTCTGAGGAAGCTGAATGTCTCATCCCACTCAAAGAAGTTGGACTTAGAGGCCTGGAACCTGAAGAAGGGAAAGAGGAAAGGTAGCATTTCTCCTAAGACCAAGAAATGGGACTTTTCTTTCCCAGCACCCCAAAACTAGTAAAATAAATCCATTTCCTCAATGATCTGAGGTCACATAGGAGAGTGAATGCAGAACTCAAAGCAGCCAGAGTCCCAGAGGCTGATTCCAGAGAAGGGCAGTTACTTCTCCAAGGTCACATCAGAACTGGGATTCAAACACAGGTGTGCTGACCCCAGTGTGCTGCTTTTTACGCTACATGTGTAGGGTCCTTAATCACCCAACACTCCTACCACCCTCCTTGTTTCCCTCCTTGCTTTCTCATCTTGTCCCCAGAGAAGCTTATTATCCTTGTGTCTGGGCATCAAGAATCCACAGGGCCATAAGAGTAGGTGCACCTGGCCAGGGATGGGAGAATGAGACAGGGAAGGAAAGAAACTAATACAGGGGCCCTTTATGAGCCAATGACCCCAGTAGACACCTGGGGTTCTATTCACCTGGGAACCTCTATAGGGGGCGAACAAGCCTCAGAGTGGAGGAGCAAGGGAACTGGGAATCTGAGGTATTCGTCCATCAACTCCCAAAGCAATTGACTCGGGGGTGCTCCACATCATGCTAGCACTCTGTCTGCCCCTATGTGCAGTCCTAAAGAAAGCCCTATCTGGATTCATGACAAAGACTCCATTGGTAGGAAGCAGGATAGAGGGACAGGGCACTGAGAGGACCCATCTTCCCTCCTTACATGCTGACCTAGAGCTTCCTGGAAAATCGCCCATTCCAACCTCTTACCTCCCCCAGGGCTACTTTTAACTTTATGGCTAGGAACTTGAATCCAGAGACAGACAGTGTAGGTACAAAGGCTGAATTCAGAAACTGTGCAGCCTCCAACAGCGTGAGCACCTCCTGAAGCCTCAGTTCCCTTCCCTGCAACAGGAACTTAATGGTTCCCGGGTCACACAGTTATGAGAAGTAAAATAATGCACTTCCCACTCATCTCACAAGGCCAGAATACACTGAGCACTTGGAAAACACTGTTATACACAGTGGGTTAACCCCTATATCAGGTACCTAGCCAAGGGAGTGCCAAGTATAGCTGGAATCCAGCCTGGACTGCCCTTCCTTAATCGTGCAACTTGGCATTACCTATTTGCACTAAGATGAATCCCAGCTCTCAAAAAGTTGCCATCTGAGCTACTGATTGCCCTGAATAATATTGTTGTCATTATTATTACTTCTCCCATTATAAGTTGCTGAATTCATGAAGGTCTCTTTTAAAGAGCAGAGAAAATTGGCCAGTGTCCAACAACTGTTCTGTCTGAATAGAAGAATCTCTCTAGTAGGATAGGACAATTTAAACCATTTCAGCCAGAGTCCCTGCAACCCTCTGCATGACAAGGACCACAGCACCTCCACCTACCTCACAGCCTGAAGGAGCTGGGGGGAACAGAAGTCTTCCAGGAGCACTTGGACCTGTGTGCTGCATGCCAGTCCCAATTCCTGACACCATCAGCTGGACAGTCACACAAGACCCTTTAACAAGCTTCCAAGGAAATACCTTACCCAGAACTTCTGGGGAATGATCTCTCCTTTTCTGGCCCTTCACCCTTGGTTGCTAGAGAAGGAATTTAGACTCCTTGACAAATGATCTAAACCAGTGGTAGCGAACCTATGCCACGCATGCCACAGTGGGTTGTTTGTATCATTGAAAGCTGTAAAATGTTTTCCATCATGGATCTAAATGATAGAGAGAGAAAGGGGAATGCAAGATTGAGACAATCAGTGTCTTCTTAGGACCACCTTCTCCTGCATTCCAGCTCACTACCCAGAGGCCTCTGCCTGCCATTCACACTGCCCAGTCTATGCACACAGTCTCTTTCCTCTCATAGTCATGAAGAGCTCATAATCCATCCTACAGTCCCTGAACCCTGTCCCAGCCTCTCCAGTCTCTCTACATCCACCCTGAGCCCCTATAACACCCTTTGTGCTCATCACTCAAGTGTTCCAACAGACCACTCTGCCTCTGGGAAAAAACATTACTGATTCCCTTATTGCTAGTCTGAAGCTCTGAGCTCACCTGGAGTTTAAAATTAGTGAATTCCATTTTGCAGTTGAAAGAAAACTTTTTAATTTTCCTGTCTCCACCCCCTCCAAAAAAAGCTTGCATAAAACAATCTCCCTCAGCACCCCCAGGAAAGCAGCTAATAATTCCCATACGTGTGCACAGATGTGGAGAGGCACGTTCCACTCCCTCTGGTGCCCAGCCTCAATGTTGCATTGCCAAGAAGACCAGACAGCACCATGAGAAGCCTAGGGCCCATCTTCGGTGATGTATACTCTGTCCCTGTGGAGCTATCTCTCCCCATAGAACTACCTGCCCTCTGGAACTATCTGCCACATGCAACTCTCTTCCAGGGTCAAAATTCCCTTCTGTTTGGCTAGGACATCATCCCTCATTGGTCCAGAACAATTAAACAAGGCATCTAGGCAGGGCTAAGCTCCTCCCTGCCAACCACCCACCCCACGACCTGCCTTCACTATCGCCTCCAAAGTCTCCACTTTCTCCCTGCTTTGGGCAGACCCTCCAAAAGCCCAATGCAAACACAGATGTTACACAGGGCTGCACTGAAGTCCCATGTGTGCATACATGCTCACACAGGCTCTACAGACACACACGCAGTGACCAGGGACACAACATGCACATCCTCATAACCACTGAAATTCTAGTCATAAGGAAAGTCAGAAAATGCATGAACTTGCACACCAACTCAGCACTTGGACACATTGTATTTATCCCCTTGCCCACATGTTTGTACATACATATAACACTCATGACACATGTATGTGCATGCTCCCAGTTACCTACCTGCATACACAAAATAGGAATAAATGTGGAAACTCACCCATACATGTGCACAGGACTACCCACACATACACACAATGCATACGTGCAAGCACATGGCACACAGTCAGATGCACACTCATGTACACACCCTGAACATACATGCACCATCCATACTCAAGCGTGTTCTGAAAGCCTAGATGAAGAGAAGTCCTGCTCCAGGCCAGCTGGGCAGCTGTGCATGATCCATTGAAGAGCTGGAATAATTGGCTCTTTAATTAAAGTCCTCTTGCTGCTCACTGGCCACAAGGACTTGCACACCAACACCTGGCTTGGATCCTGTACCTCTGAGAGCTACAGATGGGCCAGGGCAGTGTGCTCAGGGGCTCAGTCTGAGTGGTAATTAGGGACAGGGACTCAGCTGAAGAATGACGGCAGCCAACCTGCTGTTTCATTTTCTTTTCCAGGAGAGAAGGTCCTGGCAACTCCAAGGCTCTGCTGCTCCCTACCTTCATTAGGCCTCAGCTCTGGGTCCTCTTCTTGCCCTGACTCATTCTGCACTACACACACACACACACACACACACACATACCCCAAGAAGGGCTAGGCTGAGTTTCCATCCTGGCCTGCAGTTTCCATCCTGACTTACTCAGGGCCAAAACGGAAATTAGCATCAGGACCCTAGTCCCTCCCCGGCAACCTTCCCCACCCCAGGATCTCCCACTCCCAACCCAAATGGAGCCTGTCTCCAACACCTCCATCCACAGCCCCCACGTAGATGCACTCCCTCCAAACTGTCTGGATTAGTTTCCTAGGGCCACCATAGCAAAACACCATGGATCGAATGGCTTACATGACAGAAAATGACTTTCCCACAGTTCTGAAGCCTAGAAGTCCAAGAGCAAGGTGTTAGATTGGTTCCTTCTCAAGACTGTGAAGAGGCATCCACCTACAGCTCCCCACTAGCTCCTAGGAGTTTTCAGGCAGTGCTGGATATCCCCTGGTTAGTAGACACATCACCCCAATCTCTGCCTTCAATTTTGCATGGCATTGTTATCGTCTGTCTGTCTGTCTGTCTTTGTGTGTATGTTTTCAAATCTAACATTTTGGCAAGGACACCGGTCATACCAGATTAGTGTACACACTAACAACTTCCTTTTAATTCAATTACTTCCATAAGGATTCTATCCCCAAATAAGATTATCTTCTGAGATACTGGGAGGTAGGACATCAACAGTGGGTTTGAGAGGAAAGGAACACAATTCAGCCCCCACAACACTACCCTGTTCTTAGTCACACATGCTCACGTGTTGTAACTCAGCATGCCTGGACTTCCTGCCTCTCACTATTGCTCAGACTCATGTAGGGCTGGCTTGGGCCGGCGATGGCTAATGCTTATTCACAAACACATTGTGGCAAATGTATTATTTCTGCTCCTTTACTCAGTCATTCAGTAAGAATTTAGCGAGTACCTTCTATGTGGCAGGGACCATCCTGAGTGACTCCAGATAAACAGAAAAATAAACAGAAAAGAACATAAACAGAATAATCCCATGTGGGTCAAGCACAATGGAGGACATGCACAGAGTGTATGGATGAGATTAATGAGGACTGGGGTGAGGGCATTTAGGATTCGTGGTCAGAGAAGGTTTCAACTAAGACCTGCAGGATGGAAGGGAGCCCACCATGCAAAAGTATACAAAGAACATTCCAGGTAGAGGAAGTGGCAAGACTAAAAGTGCCAAGTCCAGAAAATTCGTCACACTTTGGGAAGAAAAAAGTAGCCAAATGACTGCACTGCCCATGGAACCAGAAGGAGGCCTACTGGGGCAGGAAAGGTGTGAAACAATCTTTGAAGTCCCCAGAGCAAGCAGGGTGGGGTGAGACCAGAGGGCTGGGCACGGAGTGGATCCCAATGGGCCTTCCAGCCAAGCAAGGACTGTGGATTTCATCCTAAAGGAAGGGTGGGGCACAGTGATCCTGTGATGTCCTGGCTGTACTGAAAGGGGCCAGGGTGGAAGTGGGCCATTTTGCAGGATTCGGTAGCCCTAGACCAGCTAAGCCCACCTAGCGGGTACCTATCTCATGGGATGGTCTCTCTCCACTTCGCCCAGAACATCTTAACTAGATTCCAGTGCTTAAATGAAAACATTCCAAATCCCATTATTTTGAGTGCCAGTCAGCTTTCAGCCCTATGCCTGTAACAAATGGACTCAATATGGCATTGAATTAACTTCCTGGCTTTTAGTTCACACCATCACTAGCCTCCAGGATGCTGGAATCCATAGGAATTTCTTATACTCCCACAAGACACCTGAGATCCTATAAATCTTTCCATAAATTTCAGGTCCAGGCCAGGAAAGGTAAAGTTGGCCTCACCTTTACCACAACCAATGAGATCACTCTGCTTCCCAGAACTTAATAATCTCTTTTCCACTCACATCTCTACGCTTGCTGTTCCCACAGCCAGGAACACCCTTCTATCAGCTGTCTCGTGGTGGTTTCCTTCTCCTTCAGGCTTCATATATATTAGCCACTCAGAGAAGCCTTCTGTGCTCCATGGTGTAGCCAAAACTTATTCCCCCTCTGTTATTCTGCCTCTCAGAAGCCTGTAGTATTTATCATCCTTGTTGCACTGGTTCACACCTACATCGTCAAGATCCCCACTTAATATAAACTCCCTAAGGGCTGGTCATGCATCTATCTTATTTAAGGAGGAATGGGGGAGGGAGAAAGTGGAAGAGAGGAGGAAAGGAAAGAGGAAGAAAGGAGAATGGATGAAGAAAGGGAGAGAGAGGGAGGGAGGACAGATGCTTGGTGCTGGAGATTCATACGGTCTAGAATAGGATGTATCAACCTCAGAAGTCTTGATATTCTGAGACAGAGACTATTAGCAGCATCCCTGGCCTCTGCTTGCTAGATGCTAGTACTCCTCTCCCCTGGACACAATCAAAATGTCTCCTAGGGAGCCAAATCACCTCTGGGAGGTGCATGAATATTTTCCGGATAGTAATCCATGTATGTTGAGTCTAAGAACACACTGACCCAGACAGCTAAGGCTCATGGGAAAGAGGGCGCTATGACTCTGCACTCACCTTTCTCCATGTATCAACTATTTTCTGTTGCTATAACAGAACGCCTGAGACTGGGTAATTTATAAAGAAAAGAGGTTTATTTTTGGAAGGTGCCAGCACCTGCTCAGCTTCCAGTAAGGGCCTCCTCATTCAGCCTCAATTCGTGGGAGGAACATAGGAAAAAGAAGCAACTAGCACTGAGAGAGCACAAACACAAGAGACAGCGAATGGACGAGCCGCTCTGTAAGAGCATCAATAAATGGTGTGTTCCCTGGGGAATTAATCCAGTCTCTCAAGAGAGGCATCAATCCCTCCGAAATGCCCCACCCCCCAACGCTGCTCTACAGGCTATCAAATCTCAACATGCATTTTGCAGGGGGCCAATCACATTCAAACCACAGACCCCAATACCAGTACCTTCTAGAGCCTCTGCTGGTGGCTATGCAAGAGCCTCAGAGGGCCCTGAAGCAAGGGACAGTCTACAGGGCACGAAGCATGAGCTGAGGCCCCACATTTGCTGCTCTGAGCACAGAGCCACTTGGCTTCATTCAGCCAGTTCCGTTGCTGTGCCTCCTCTGTGCTGGACAGTGCTGGGCCCCTGGTGATCTGGTGGTGAGCACAGGCCCCACAGCCAAGGGGGCTGAATACCTCACTCCCCATGGGGGTGCTCACACCTACATAGGAACACTATTCATCCTTTTATGGACACCCCTGAAATTTACCTCTCTGGAATCCTCATCTGGAGCCCAGAGGACCATTTCCATGCCACAGCTCCAGCCATTCAAACAAGGATCCTTTTGATATGGGAACTTGTCTCGTCAAGAGATCATCCTGTCTAAACCGAGGCTGTGTCAGCAGCCCCATGAAAATGAATAATAGCTGCAATTATGACCCATATAACAGCCCAATAAAACCTAATTAAAATGATCCACATCCCATCTGCCAACTGTAGGGCAAGGCAGCCAGGGAAAGTGAGAAGCCCAGTCAGTTCAAGGAGAGCAAGTAATGCAAAGAATCATAATAATATTTATATTATTATAAATATATATTAGATGGTATTAGCATGTAATAGCATGATATAGCCATGACACTTATTATTATTACTACCTCAGCTAATGTGCATTATGTCCTTCCATTGTGCCAGCCCTGTGCTAAAATAGGAGCTATCCCTGATACCCTGCTTATTTCTTCCTGGCTTGACATAAATGAAGGGCTAGCATAATTCCCATTTTACAGATGAAGAAACTGAGGCACAGAAGTTGAAGAACTTGCTCCAAGTAACACTCCTAACAAAGAGTGGAAGTTCAGCCTCTAACAGTGTACAGCTAGATGCTCAGGACTTACATCTTGAATGTACAAATGAATTTGGCCAAGAATGTGTGTTAGAAAACCCAAGATCCCATACAGACAACCAAAAAGTATTTGCTCAGGGTGCTGTTCTAGAAGGAAACTGGGGAGAAAAGTAAACCAATTATCAAAATGTAATGCGATCATTGCTATAACCAAGGCACGCACAGATGAAGTGAATACATGGGTGTGGTGGGACTCAATTCTGCCTGGAATACCAAAAAAGATGGCCAACAGGAGACACTGAAGCTGAACCTTAGAAGATGGACAGGAATTTGCCAGACAGACCAGTAAAAAAAAAGGCATTCCAGGTAGAGGGAACAGCACATACAAGTCATAAAGGACTCGGTCCAGCATATCCTGAGTTACAAAGTTATACAGTTAGGAAGCTGCTACTTGGTAGTCTGGATGAAGTGTGCTATGAAAGTAGGGAATGTTCCACAATGATGCTGGCAAGGTCAGCAGGTCAAGATCATCAAATCCTTTTCAGATCAGGCTCAAGAATTTAAGTTTTATCCAATGGGGAGCTATGGAAGATCTTAAGACAGGGGAGTGATATGGTCAAATTTGCTCATTAGAAGTCACCTTGTTCACTAGACAAGAGATATCTTGGAAAAGACAGGAAAATCCAAGCTCTGGGCATTCAGATGCAGCACCCTCTGCAGGAGCACAAGTTTCAGCCCTTTTCATCAGAAATAAAACTCAAAACATGCCCAGTGTAGTCAGGACAGCCTGAGCATTTAGCCCCAACCAGCTCTATAGCCCTCAATGGACCAAAGCCTGCTTTTCTCCAAAATAAGGACTGGAGCACTCAGGTCATCTGTGAGCAGTTTCCATGAGCATCTGCTGCCCCTACCTTTGGGGAAGATGACTTCTGCATCCTGGGTACCACTGCAGGTACCTATTTGCCAATAGAATCACAGGAGATGATACCGGCTGTCTTCTGCCTGGAGGCCTAAAGTTCAGCAAGGAGCTGACTCCTCCAAATGCATGAGTCTTAAAAAAAATCCTGAGAACGCCAAGGTTGCAGGCACAGGAGATAGACTGGTTAAAAAAACTACCTCTGTCGTTGCCTTTGTCATTTCAAATGATGCTGCCCTTTGACCCAGGAAGAGGTTCCAAATGCATAAATAGAGCGATAATCTCCAGCATCAATGTTTTGATAAAATGAAAGAGGGGGGGAATACATATTATAAACACCACCTCCAAGAAGCACAGTCAGAAAGTTATTAAACATTCTGTCACAAGCTTGGCAGACAGCACTGTCCACCCACCCGGCACTGAGTTCCTAATAAAGGCAGCGTCTCAGAATTTGTCACTCTCGAATGCATAATTCACTAGTCAAAAAGCACCGGTAATACATTGCATTTTCATAAGGGGCTCTGAAGCTGTCTAATTTTCCTCAGCCGCAGGACGATGGGAGGCTGTGGCCACTTGCAGAGGCCCCTTTATGCATTATGGATAGAAACTTTGCAATTCAAAGTGACAGCTCAACCTCCCCATCGCCCACTCTCCAAACCCCAGACCATATTGAAAAGTCTACAACTCAGGATTGGGTCTGCCCCTGACGCCTACAGCTATGCAGTGCCTAGAAGTGGACACACACATGTGTGTTAAGGTAGGAAAGAAACCAAAACTTATTCCCTGGGATTCACAAAACATAATCAGCCTGATCTGTCACTTAATAACATATTATTGAGATGGGACAAAGAGCAAATAGAGTAGAGAGACCCAACCAGCCCTGTGCCCTATACATACCACCAGTGTCCACTGCAGCACCAAACGTTAGACAAACACAGTACTTCCCTGCAACCTGGGTTGCCTGGTCCACAGCACATAACACTATCTGTTGTGGCAACCAGGAGGGTCTTGGAGTGTCTTCTCCTACCCTCCTCACAGAGGAGGCAGAAGCAGAGAAAGAAAACCAGGCAAAGATCTGGGCATGGCCTCTGGCAGAGGCAACTCCAGCAGTGGCAGAAGGAGTAGCAGGCCAGGCAGGATACAGAATGTCTCCCTGCAACCTTATCTGTTACAGTGAAAGCACAGCACCCAAGGGAAGTCACTCAGCCTTCCCTTCTCCCAGTATGGTCAAAGAAAAAGTGAACTGTGGGGTGTGCTGGAAAGAGCTCAAGACATGCATAGGAGAAGTGGGTTCAGGTACTGGTCCTGTTTGACTCACCTATTTCAGTGGCCACTAGAACACCTGGGCTTTCCCCTACTCCTATTTGGTCCAATGATCAGAGTAGACCATTGTCCCTTTTTTAAAGGCCAAGGATATAGCCACTGCAATGTACCCTGTCCTGTCTTTCCTGCAGAAGATGCAGAGCTGGGTTGAAGTCCCAGATCTGCCCCAACATTACCAGGTTTTAATTTCTCCATCTCTAAAATGGGAATATAAATACCGACTCATGGAGATACCTGATCTAGATACTGGAGCAGCAGATGATCAAAAACGTAGCACTGAGAGGGAGCTCAGAAATGTCAGGCAGAGGAGAGGAGTCCTGCACAGACTGGCTTAGGCCAAGGCAACAAAGGCCTCAGGTGGGAGGGCATTCCCCACACTGCAAACCCCAGGAGCCATGGCCAGCCAGCTGCTCCCAAACACACTGTACCATGCCTCTCTGATCTCCTCCTTGAGGGCCAGACGTGAATGGGAAAACGTCCCACAGGAGCCAAGGAGGTAGCCAGGCTCCTAAGTATCTGGGTCTGTATAATGGCCCATGGGATCAACTCAGTCTATATGGAGAAAAGAAGGAAATAATTATAGCTCCTAAGGAGAAAGAGGAGGAGAAGAAAAACAACCACATTTCATCCTTATAACTATCCTCACATCAGTGAGGCTGGATCTTTTCATCTGCTTTTTCCTCCAGGGGTTCCCAGAGTCTTGGTAGCGATAGAATCACAGGTGAGCACCTTTTAGCAGCCAGTACCACAGCACCCCCAAGCATAGAGCCAACCATTGTAGTGAAAATGTCTCCATAAGACATATAAGGAGTTAACAAAGGAAAACGCCAGAAATTCTCTGCACATCACTGGGAAGGTAATGTCCCTTACTGCTGAGAGGAAGGGGCAGGGAGGGCTCAGGTGGAAACAACAGGAAAGGGAGGAGGAAGATAAGTGGGAAAATGGTGCCCAGTGATAGTGGATGAAGCTCTGATGATGGAATAATTGAAGGCAATTTAAGAAAACTTGCTGAGTGTAGTGGTACACACCTGTCATGCCAGCATTGTGGGAGGCTGAAACAGAAAGATCACAAGTTCAAGCCCACCAAGGGCAATTTAGCTACTTAGTGAAGCCCTGGCTCAAGATAAAATTTAAAAAGGAATGGAGATGTAGTTCAACATGAAGGTCCTGAGTTCAATCTTCTGCAGGGCCAAAAAGAAAAGAAGACTATTTTCCCGTAATGTTAATCCCTCAAGTTCTACTACCCTCAGCACACACACGTGCACGCGCATGTGCACGCACACACACACACACGAATGCTTGGAAGAAGTGGGGTTGCCCAGGAGCCCCGGGAAGGGGCTGGGTTTCCCACTGGTATACAAGTGTCCATCCAAGATTGAAATCCTTAAGACAGGATATACGGGCAGAGATGCTGCTAAAAATGTAAGATGTGGCGGAAGAGGCACAGAGGGTGGGCAGGTTTTGGATAAACTTCAGACATAAAAAAGGAGCTCTGAGCCACCATATCTAGAACTCAAAGATTCGAGAGGCAGCAGTTCACATCTGGGGATATGTAGATAACCTGTGCCAGGTGTAGTCCTGCTCTATATACAAGGGGTATTGGGAGGAACAAGGAATTGCAGATAACTATATGTGGGGACCTCTGCAGATGGATGGGAGTTTTTCAGTCCATAAAGCTATTCATTCCAGGAAATGGAAGTGGTGTGATCAAAAGCAGAAAGTCACAGACAGACTTCATGTTTGATGGTGGCCAGTGCACAGAACCCAGTAGGTTAAGGGAAGACACAGGCAGGAAGAAAGTTGGGCATGGAGAGCCAGGCCAGAAAAGATCAATACAAGCCTCACTGAAGAGTTAGAACTTTGTGGAGAGGAGACTCTAAAGGACTTTTGTGAATGAACTTTCAGGGCCAGCTTGATAAGGAGTCCAGAAGAAAGCAGAGATGAGAGGCTGAAAGACAGCAGATGTAGGGAAGAGAAATGAAATTTAACCCACGGTGGCAGCAATAGCCTATAAACAATGATAACAGCAAAAATAGACAAAGGACCTGAACACTCAATGCACAAAACAGAGCATACAACTGGATAACAGGAATTTAAAATGGACTCTATCATTAGTCACAGTAGCAATGTGACAGCAATCATATGCATCCTGTGATGGAATAAAAGCCACGTGGGTGTGACGAGCTGCAAGTCATGCTGGTGTTTGCTGTGGGAAGAAAGGGAGGGGAACAACAAGAGGAAAGGTTCAGAAACTTCAAATGTGTTCACAATATTTCACTGTTACCATTTTTTTAAAACCCTGAAGCAAACCTGAGAAAGTAGGAAGTGTTAAGATCTGATAACGTTGACCAGGTTCTGGGCATATGAACCTTCACTTTACTATTCTCCACTCTTTCTGAAGTTATAATTCACAATAAAAATATTTCAAGAAAAGAATAAGGAATCTCTTTTTTGTTCATTGAACTGCCAAATATCAAAGTAAAATAAATCACAGTGATGAGGAAGATGTAGGGAAATAGTAACATGCATATCCTTCTGGTATAATATAAATTCATGTATTTCCAACAGACAACTTAGTTATTAAAACTGCTGCACTGAGCCAGGCATGGTGGCGCGCCCCTATAATCCCAGCACTTGGGAGGCTGAGGCAGGAGGATCATTGCAAGTTCGAGACCAGCCTGGCCTACAAAGTGAGCCCAAGGCCAGCCTGAACTGCATAGCGAGACCCTGTCTGAAAAAGACAAAAAAGTGTTGGATGTTTTTGGAAACTTCTGATGTACTAATTCCATAATTGGGAATTTTTCTCAAGGAAGTTGTCATAGATATACCCTCAAAACTTTGCAGGAGAAAAATTAGAAACATTTAATATTAATTCATAAAAGAAAAGCTCAACACATCAGCTTGAACATATAATTCCTTTCCTGAAGAAGCAAATGTTCATCTATACACAGACAAAACAATCAACAGACACATACCGAAATGTCAAGAGATGTCTTTTTTGGACTAATAATGAATGGTGTTCATTTTCTCACTTCTACCTATAATTTTCCCTATATGTGTCTCATGGAATTTAAATAAATAATAACTGCTTGAATAAAATAACACTTTTTCATTCAAAGTTCAAAAAATCGCATCTCTATCCCTGCATTGGTCAGCTCTGGCTGCCATAAGAAAATACCTGTAGACCGGTTGGCTTACATAAAAGAAATTTATTTCTCACAATTCTGGGGCTGGAGGTCCAAGATCAAGTTTCCAGTTGATTTGGCATCTGGTGAGGATCCTCTTCCTAGCTGGCAGATAGCCACCTTTTTACTGTGGCTTCATATGCCCTGTCCTCAGTACCATCATGAAGGGCCTCCCTCCTGGCCACATCTACCTCTAATTAGCTCCTAAATGCCTAATCTTCAAACACTATCACATTAGGAATCAGAGCTTCAGCATGAGTTTGGAGGGGATACCAACATTCGATCCAGTACAGCTTTTGAATCTAATCATAGGGAGAGGGAAAAAAAAAAAGCACAAAAAGCTCTTGAACCTTTAAAACTATCAATTTCAGCCAGTGCTGTAACCCCAGACTGAGGCAGGAAGATTTCCACAAGTTCAAGGCCAGCCTGGGCTACATAACAAGACCCTGTCTAAAACATAAGAAAAAAAAAACCTATCAATTTCAATAAAGATGAGAAAAGTAGGAGACAGGGGTTTAGCTCAGCGGCACAAGTACCTGCCTGGCAGGCACAAGGTCATGAGTTTGATCCCCGGTACAAAAAAAAAAGTGAGAAAAGTAAAAGGAAATAACTCCAGATTAAAGGAGATAAAAGACACATGACCCAAAAAATGTAGCATTATTACCCTCAATCAGATTTTAGACTGGAAAAACATATATTATGATAAATGATTTTAAGACAATTAGCAAAATTTAATCATAGGCTAGTGACCACTTTATGGATAGGGTTACATTAGATGGAGGTTTTAGGAAACAAAGATGAAATACTTAGGAATGAAGAACCACGTCCCTGTAGTTTACATTCAAATAATAACAACAATAAATGTATATGTTTACAAAGAAAACTAAAGCAAATATTGGTACTCAATGAATGATAATAATGAACTGAGGTAAAGGGTATACGGACATCTGTTTACTATTCCTGAAATTTTTCCATAAGTTTAAAATACAAACAAAATTTAATGAAAACCCTTCTTTCTTCTCGATTTAAGAAATAAAGTAAAATAAAGGATAGAAATGGTGAGGTGCTGATGCTCTTACAGCATTGCAAGAGCTCACTGTGAAGTTTCAAGATTTTTGCAGGCCATCTTTAAGTCAGTAGCTTGAAGATGGTCATGGTGGGAGTACTTATACCATAGAAACTGGCAAATATTAAAAATCAGAGCTTTTTTCTCCCATCTATCCAGAAAGTCAATTGTCTAGCATTTATGAAATGGAGGAGGGCGTCCACTGGGGGGAGGAGGGCGCCCATTCTCCTCTGCAGCCAATGAAGGCAGGACAGCTCTTCCCAACTCCTTCAGCCTCATTGTAGTCTGATCCCTTCTACCACACAGCGTTTCCTTCATCCAAGCCACCAGATTCATCACTCACACTCTGCTTGGTTTAGCCAGGGCCTCTTTTCCCTCCATATCTGCAGAAAGTCAAGTCTCTGAATCAAAAAGACAACAGTGACTATGGGGGAATGTGGTGATCTTCACTGTGAAACATCACAATAGAGGAGGACATGCTTCACTGAGCTAAATCGGCTTTGAGGAGCAATGGCACATCACTATTGTTTGGGAGAGCTGTGGCCCCTGAAGGTGGTCTTTGACCCAGTCTCCTTCATTCATGGCTCCCCACCTATGCCGAGAGGTCGCACACACCTAGATTTTTGAAGTTTGAAGGGTAACTGACTGATGTTATTGCCTTTGCTACAGATGGGTAGTACTAGATAGATTTCTCAGGTTGGGTCCCCCAGAAGCAAACAGAGGATTCAAAGCCAAGGAGTTTATTTAGGAAGGGATCCCAGGAATCAGTGGTTAGAGGAGCGGAAAAGTAAAGCAGGGAGTGAAGGAGGTCAGTACAAAGTAGGTTACTGAGCAGTTTGTTGCTATAGATAAGTGACACTCATTCTCTCTTGAAAATTTCGGGATATTGTGTAGTAATATCCCAAATGAGCATTATCTTACCCAAGGGACAAAAAAAAGGCTATTTATCCTCCAGTCCTTTCAAATTTGGCAGAATAATGTCCCATGCCCGAGGCCCTCATTCCTGGAAATTGTGAATGTGATCTTAAGTGGCAAAAACAGGTTTTGTAGATATGATTAAGTTAAGGATTTTGAGATGCAGAAATCACCCTGGGTTATGCAGGTAGGACCGAAAATGCACTCACGAGTATCTTTGTAAGACAAAGACAGAAGATTTAATACAAACAGAAGGGAGATGGCAATAAGACCACAGAGACAGAGATTAGAGTGATGCAGCCACAAGCCAAGGAATGGGGGCACCATGATCTGGAAAATGCAAGGAATAGATTCTCACTGGAGCCTCCAGAAAAAGCACAGGCCCTGATTTCTCCCCAATAATACTGATTTTTAACTTCTGTCTTCCAGAACAGTGAGAGAATAAATTCTTTTAAGACACCCAGTGTGCAGTATGTTGTTACAGCAGCCACACAGGAAACTAATATGCCCCATCAGGCACCAGTTGTATGTTTAGGCTTCCCCAGGAAGAGTCTCCCCCTAAAGAGTCTCACACGTTTGTAGTGAATGCCAGTCAGCACCTCCTCTGGTGATGAATGCCGAGGGGACTTGGCAAAAAACACTGTCAGTCACAGGGCCTCTGGTCTGGGCAGACCATAAAACTACATCAAACTGCATCATTGTGCAAAGCAGGGGGCTTTGGCTGGGATTATCTGGGTGGATCTTAAATTAAGTCCTCTGCAAGGGAACAGCCTAAGATGACCAAGTGTTGGAAGCTAAAGGCCCAGGGAGTCACAAAGGCAAGAGGCTCAGGAGGCGGCACCGAAGGCAGATGCCCACAGTTTAGAACCTGGGTAAGGGAAGCCTGAACCCACAAAAACCCAGCCTCCCCAGCTTGCCAGCCCTGCCCTTGGATGCCATCAGCCACACCGCTGGGTCAAGGCTTTGAGGGGGAAAATTGTCAGCTGCTCACATCTTCTGACACTCAGCTGTTAATAAGTGTTATCCCGAAAATATTTCACCATCAGACAAGTTTGGGTAAAGCAGAATCAAGCAAGTTTAAACTGATTCAATCCTTAAACAAGAACTATTATGAATTTCCTCACCTTTTTATTTTAAGCCTTCTGTCCACAGCATTTTATGGAATTTGTTTTATGAAACAAGCAGTTAGATGATGAGATGGGGCACAGAGGGGCTTCAGGGGAGGGAGAGGCTT
>RJWT010009469.1:0-25124 GCA_004365215.1 Cuniculus paca | reverse complement strand
CTTCCCCACCACCTGTGCCTGCAGCTGGGGGAAGTCAGCCCTCCAAGAGGGTTTCATCCACAGGTGGTTAGAGCAAAAGAGGTGTTCACTGGAAGGAGTCTGCAGCTTAGGCTGGGCATCTCCATATCTTTTGAAAGACCCTTGGAAAACAATCCCTGCCGGCAGGGTTTTCCACAGCGCTATGGGGTAAAAGAAGTAAAGGAAGAGGGAGAAGGAGGCTACTTGTTTGTGGGAGGTGGGAGGCAAATCTGGTTTAGTTCCTAATTTACTCAGTGACCTTACCTCATTGTTTAGGAGGCTCTGTGTGGCTCCTGATCCTGGTGAAACCCTTAAAGTCTACCTATTTAATTAAGTTGGTGTTTTTAGGTCCCATGTTAGGGGCTAGGAGCTAGTGATTTGGTGAACAAGGGAATGAAAAGGGACTTCAATAAGGCAGCCAGCTTGAGTGAAACAATCCCAGGGAATGATGCATACATCCCATGTCCACAGCCCTTCCTATCCCCTGCGCATCCCGTCATCATCAAGGAAAACCAACCAGGTGAGATGGCTCCTCCCTGTCCCACTCCCACCAGCTCCCCTCAAACTCTGTTGCACATGTCTCTGAGCTATTTAAATCAGTACACAGAACTCATTTTGCAAATATTTCACCTTCAGTTATTGGGGAGACTTTGGAGTAATGAAGATGAAACTCAGAGAAGGGTTTATTTGAACCTTGTACTCAAATACAGGGGCCCAAACTTACCTGTACTCCATTCTGCAGGGTTTGGCTGGATACAAGGTAAAGGGCTTTGGTTTCGTCTCATTCTGTTCCATGTCCTGATAATCTAAATTACTAGAATTATTTCTCATTGCTCCTGGAAGGGAGAATTGGGAAAAAAGCTTATCCTTAAAGCATGGGGCAAAGGGAGGTTTAGACTTAGAAAAGGAACCAGTGCCAAAGCTGCCAGAAAATGACATACAGTGTGCCTCAGAATTTTTACTTACCAAGGGCCTCTGATAAGAGGAGGGGAGAGGCCCTTTTGAGGCAGTTAGGTGCTGGGCCTCACTTTGCCTCAGCCAGCAGGGCTGGTCTTTGGCAAGTTATTTTCTGTCTCTAGGCTTCGGTTTCCTCATCATTATACTGAGGGCATTAGACGAGTTGATTGTATTGATTATGTTGCTAGCTGATAGTTTGATGACTCTAATGTCCCTTGATGCCAGCCCCGCTTAGCTGTGTGAACACAGAACATAAGGACTTCATTCTCAGCTTTTAAGCACTTGGGATTCAGTTTTGGCTTGTGCCCCCTCCCAGACTCCTTTTCTTCACACTGTCCACTAGTATAGATCTTTCCAGTAACACCTGCTCCCTTTCCGGATCGGACTCCTTCCGTCAGTGCCTCTTATCCTCTGAAAATGAATCCCTGCTGCGGGGCTACCTGGGGATGATGTCTTTGCTCAGTTGCCTCAGTTTACCATGCAAGACCGAGAAGGATCATTTGAAAAGACACATTGGAACCTGCACAGTATTATTTGACACCTCTCTGTAAAAGGCTGCTAACACCTCTTGGGTCCTCCCAGCTCAGAGTTCCATGAAAAGAATTCAGTTTGCAGGAAACAATGGTACTGCTGCCTACTTCCAAGGATGTCCTTAAGCTTTTTTTTTATTGGCCCTACATGCATATACTTCAAAGATTGGACCTCTGTGTTCCTTGGGAGAATGAAGGATGCATTAGTGTTCAAGGCAGTTAGTTATTCTAGAAATGATTGAAATCTACCAAACTACAGAAAAATCCATTTCTGAAATCCCACCTGGTGTTTGTTGAATATATTACTTCACTCAGGTAACATATTGGAACTTTTTATATCCAACCGTGTAAATCAGAATTTTCCAAAGAATGTTGGAAACTCTAGTTCCAAGAAAAATAATGGATTTGTGATGAGACACCTATTTTGGAATTATGTGAATAAATTTCATAGGATTTCTTTCTTATAAACCTCTGAGAGACTTTATCAGGTTGCTATGCTTTGTAAGTCTTTAAGAAAGGGTATAACTGAGTATTTCCCAAATTTAATTGACCATAAAACTTGTTTTTTTATGAATCATTGTATTGGTTAGGATTCTCTAGAGGAACAGAATCAGTAGAAATGCATGTATAGTTTTCCAAAGGGATCTGTTAGGTAGGCTGAAATGATCAGAGGTGGGAGAGTGTACAGTGGCCACCTGTGGGATCAGAAGCAGAAGAATCCACAAGGGTCATCTGCATGCTGGAGAGCTGGAAGATCCAGCAGCTGCTCAGCCCAAAACAATGGAAGCAGCAGAGCAAGAGGGAACAAGGGTGCAGCACTATTCCAGGGTCAAAGGCCTGGAAGCTCACAGTGGAGCTGCCAGTGCAAGTCTGCATCAGAAAGCTGGAGAAGCTGGAAACTGATATCAAAGGGTATAGCAAAGATCAGAGCTTTTCAGACATGAGGACATCTCATTCTTCTTTCCCTGTTTTATTTCATACAGGACAAAAGTGCATTGGTTGGTGCCACCCATATCCAGAGTGGATCTTCCTCTCTCCATTTGTTGGCCTTCGTGGACGTCACCCATAGACTCCTCCAGAACTGTGCTTCACTAATCTGCTAGGTATTTCTTAATCTATTGAAGCTGACATGTCATGATTAACAGTCACAATTATCCTTCTGCATTAACAAGTTTCACAGAATTTAAAAATTGTGTCAAATAAAAGAAATTTCTGTAGTGCTACTCAGTGAAAATGATTGGTAGAAGGATATTTTTGAGCCAGGTTGGGCAATGAAGAATCTAAAATTTTAAATTTCTTGTACCTAACTTTTGTGTATTAGGACTTATTTACAACAGTCTGGTTCTGTGTTCATCTTTAAGTGCTCAACATTGCTTCCAGAGTGTCAGCACAGTTCTGAATTTTCTATGAGATTGTCCTAAACTTGGGAGGCGACTTTGGCAGCTTCTTCGGCAGCTTCTTCATCAAAAAGAATTTTTTAAATTGCCAAAAAGACAATGTTGTTATTGTGCATAGTAACACTTAAAATCCTTTGACACAGACAATACGTACTTGTTTTACAATGAGAGAATAGAAGTAAACAAAATAAAAAAATTAAAAATCATTAATCTTATTGCTTAGTTAACTATTTCCATTTTGGCAAATATATCCTTGCAGTTTTTTTTATCTACATATGTACTTATAAATTCATAGCATTCCACTTCCAATTAAAATTTTTTTCTTGACTTCTTTGAGGTATATTTCATTTAAATTTCAGTTAATATCCTATTTCTTGTATATTTTCGGTCCTTTCGAAAAAGGTGGGTTGAGAGAACAGGTGCAGTGCTGGAGGGTTAACACAGGATGTAAGTAGTCCACTGTTTCATGGATAATTACACAAATATCTTCTAAGAGACATGTGTATGCTTCTAATGGCACCAAGTGTTGGTCTTTCCGGGCTCTATTTGTTTCCTTTGACTACTGTAGCAAAGCCCTGAACGTTTAGTAGATTAAAACAACACTGATTCATTATCACACAGTTCTGGAGAGCAAAAGTTCAAAATCAATCTCCTTAAGTCAAGGTGCTGGCAGGGCCATTCCCCTTGGGAAACTTTGAGAGGAGGGCCTGATTCCTTCCCTTCTCAGCCTCTGAAGGAATCTGCTCATAGACCAGGTCTCCCATCCAGTCACACTCTGCTTTCATTATCATGTTTGATCTGATCTTGATCTTCTTTGCTTCTTTGTTAGGAGGACCATTGTCATTACGTGGGTTCCAGCTAGGTTATCCAGGGTAATCTTCCTTTGCCGAGATCTTTCACTTGGTCACATCAGTAAAGTCCTTTTTACTATATAAGGTGACAAATTTAGAGGTTCTGGGGATTAGAACATGGACATCTTTGGGAGAGTCAATTTTCAGTTCTCTACCCTGGCTTTTACTAGTTTGTTTTAAAATATTTTAAATATTTTTAAATATTTGTTTTTCAATATTTTTCAATATTTTAAGGTGAAAACTAGGGCTCATTTTCTGAAAGTCACAGACCATGGATTAGTCTGGTAAGTGAGAGTGTGTTCTATGGTCAAGTGAAGCCTTCTCGTGTCACCTACCTTGGCTGACAGCTGTGCTCTGGGACTGACATAAAGGGCTTTGGCCATCTACCCCACTAGGGCACAAGTGGGCATTCCTGGCATGGCTCAGAGGTAGATCCCAGAAGCTTTTGTGTACTGTCCTTTCATTCTAAACTTGGGAATTCAGCACTCCAGAGTGTTCCTTCCACATCTCTGCCTTGGGTACGTGTGTCTCCTTTGAAGTTCTGTACCAGTTGCTGTCTCTAAATAAGGCATGCTCAGTACTATCAAAGCCATGAGATGAAGGGCATGGCTCAACTGTAAGAATATTGAAAGTGCAGGCCAGTATTAGGGAGTCATCCGAGCTTCGTATTTCTTCCTTGATGTGTCTTCAATTCTTCTACTTTCAACTCAGTATAAAAATGTACATGAAGACTCCAGAAAGCACAATTACACCTCAGTCACACTTGGCAGACTCTTTCTTCCTTCTTGCTATTAACAAGAAGGAAGAAAAAAAAGACACGAGCATTTGGATTAAAGTGTAGTAGTCCACATTAGTTCACTTTTTGGGAGCAGAAGGCTCTCCTAAATAGCTCCCAGGGAGGTAGCACTGATGAAGCTCCATTCATTGGTTGACTCTTGGCTTCTTATCCTTGAGTCTACTCCTCCAGATTATTTTATCTCATTCTCATGGACTGCACTCTAGGGTTGGAGTATAAGAATTTTTACTTTTTAGAGGGGAAACTAGGGCTGTAGAGAGGTTAAATACTATTTTCCCAATGTTTTCCAAAAGGAACACATACAAATGACTACCTGTGAACTTTTCCCTGGGGTGAACTGATAGAGCTGCTCAAGACAGAGGTAACTGGCCTTGGTCTCCAGCTGCCCCTTGCTGAAGTCAGCCAGAACTCTGTGCAGCTGTGGCTGGTTTGTGATTAAGTCATTTGTCCAAGACTATAAGACAAGTGTATTACAGATTTGGAGTTATATTTGTCTGATATTTCATTCCAGGTTCTTTTTTTGGTTGTTTTGTTTTGTTTTTTAAATAGTCTTTTTGGAACCTCAACCTGAAGTCATCATTTTGTCTTTAAACTATCTGCTCTCCCTATGAATCTTGCTCTTTTAGGTTGGTTTTCCTAGAAACAGAGCTTGTACAGAAGTTCTTGTACAAGGTGTTCAAATACAGGGTGTTTATTGAGAGAGTGACCTCTGCAGATAACTTGTAAAGAGACTGAATAGGACCTGAAGTCAAGCAATGATGTGGTTAACTGAAGTCTAACCTCACCCGTATCTCTCAAGGAGCTCTGGACAGTAACACCAGAATTTTCCATCTTTGAGGCAAACAGCCTGGCCTTTTACATTCTACAAAAGTCATTCAATGTTTGGGTTGCCTTGGGAGATGGGTATAATCTATCAGGGATTGCAGGGCAAAGTGGTTGTCAGTACTGATGATGATTCTTCAGAGAGGTTAATAGTGAGAAAGTAAAACCAGTTATAGCAGCTAGGGTGGCTTGGTAGGGGGAGTCTGAGCTGAGCAGCAACATCCTCACTCTATGATCTGTCATCACACTGCCATCTATACAGCTGGCCACATTAGGAACCTTACTCATCTTTGGTATTTATGTTGCATTATGTCATTGGTCAAGTTCTCTTGATCTGTACTAGAAATTCTTCTCAAATTTGTTCTTGAGGCAGTCATTATCTTTACTATTATATCAGTATAAATATATTCACCAGCATTATATTTGCTCTTTTTTCTTGGGCCATTTTTAGAACCTCATTTCCCTTTTTGTAGCCATTTCCCCCTCTTCTGTCCTACATAGCCTTCAGAGTTAACCTTTTGTGCATGTTTATATCATTAGATGTCCTAAAAACATGGGCAGTGTTCCAAATCCTATAGAATAAAGCACTGTCTCCTTGTTGTGGGCAAACATGATCTCCATAAGTCATCCTATACCACATGCTCATTGGTATTTCTCTCATTCTCCCAGTCACAGCAAATGTTCACCCTTACTCAGATGTCTACTAAGTTTTTGTTGGATTAATTGATGAAATGAGCAGTGGTGGATTTGTGCAGAGGTCTACATTTTAGGTTAGCAAATGGAGAAATTGTCTATTTCTGAGAGAAGGTATAAAAACTAAGAAACTGAGTCATGGAGCTGTCATTTTGATTCCAGGTCTAAACCATGTTATCACAACATAGATGCCACTTTATTTTGTGTTCTCCTTGCTTTAATTTAGAATAATGTACTGACTGTCTTATCTGATTAAGGTTTACAAGAGTGAATGTTTAAATTTTTAAAGTGAGGGGGAGTCTGTGAGTTGGCAGAAGCCATGCTGGGTCTGGGAGGAGCACATCAAGATGCCAGTTCGCCCTTCTGGTAAGAGGTGCAAACCATGCGGGGCCCAGGAAGAGAGAAACCAGTTCACCCTTCCCGTGAGCTGACTGGCACACAGGCTGAGAATCAAGAACCATTTCCCCTCTTCTCAGGTAAGCAACCTGCTGGTTCAGAGGACAGGCTGAATTGATAGCAACTACAGTACAAAAACAACTAAATGCTCACATTTTGATTCACTTTGTAGGCCTAAGGTTAGTAGTCTGAGCATCTGTTAGAAGGATAACAGCATGCAGCATAGCAAATATGGGGGATTTTTTTCTGTCTTGTTTTTGAAATCCAATATTGTTCTCACTGCTTTGTTTTGTTCTGATTTATTGTTTTGTTTTATTCAATGTTCTGTTTTGATTTGTTTTATTGTTTTGTTTCATTTGATTTTACTATGTGTGATGGAATGGACAACTATTGTGAAGATAACAAGATATATTATGGTAAAAAAAAGTGATGGGGAGTGTTTTAAGGAGGATTAATGGCAATATGTCTTAATGTAATAAAAATTTAAATAAATTCTGTATTTTTCAATCATACTTCATATTTTACTTATTTGCTTTTTAAATATCAGAAGATCAAAGATTATTTTCTTCTTCTTTTTTTTTTTTGGTGGCACCAGGGATGGAACTCATGACCTCGTGCTTGCCAGGCAGGCACTTAGGCCACTGAGCTAGATCCCCAGCTGGACAGGGCAAAGAGATTTTGAAGACTGAGAAGGGGAGATTCTGACATGATTAGAAGCCTTCATCTTGGGTTGGGGTTGGAGTTCCAAAAGGTACAACATTGGATCAAATCAAATACTATCTTTTTTTTCCCATTAAATGATCTGTTTTTTCTGTAAAACAACCTTGTTTAGAAATGTTGTATAAATTAATTTTATTCATAAGTAAAGGTCTTTTGTTTCTACTTTCTGCAAAGTTCATGGAAGCTGGTCTACTGAATTTGACCAAAGAAACCTCTGATAAAATGTGAGGCTGCAGGTTGGACTTCATGACCATCATCAATAAACTCTAACGTCCACATCCTTAACTTTTGCACTACCAAGGGCAGCTGATCCTACCCTTGTTCTGTGTCTTCATATATCTTTTCTTAATATGAAGCTTTCAACTGTCTTTTTGTATTTCTATTCCTTTATGGAAAAAAATTGTCACTGTCCTATCTCCCTCTCTTAGAAACCTCACTCAGTCTTCCATGTTAGTTCCTCCAGCGGCTGTCTGAATGAAGGGATGACTCCTCCCTCTGAGTGTATTATTTGTTCCTCTTCTCTGGTACTTTCTACCTCCTGCCTTATGTTGCTTTGCTTGTAAATGTTTGGTCTTTTTCAACCAGATGGAAAACTGCATGTGGGCAGAGGCTGTGCTGTGGGTTTCATAGCAGTTACTGTAGCATCAAAGGTGCTTTGCCAAGATTTTTTTTGGTGTAAATTAGAAACAAAAACTCTGACTTTCCATTGCTCATTTAGTTTTTTTCATTAAGTGTTAAATCAGTGAACTGGATTAATGGCAGCATGCTGTAGTGGTTGGGTGAGTTTTTCAGGACTGTTGCTGAGTCAGTCTGTGCTGGGATCTTCATGTTGGCTGAGAACATCTTCCCTATGTCACCTAAAGTTCCCTGTGCCATTGATCCTATTCAGTCCAGACAGTAGAGGTATATACCAATTATGGTTAGGGTAATGCATTTGGGTCTCTAATTTAGAGATTTGATTGCTAGTCCTGATTCCAGTTAATCAGTCATGACTTTAGAAGAGCTGCTTGACATTTTTTAGTGTGATGTTTGTTCTATCTGTAAAAAGGTACAACAACCTACAAGGCTGTACACAAGTCTTAATGTGTGAAAGTAATAGAAAATGTTGAAAAAGCAAGCAACTCTCCAAAACAACAACAAATATATTATCATAGGATACTAATACAGTGTTTCATACATAATCAACACAGCAGATGTGTTGCCATAATCCTGCTTATGATTTCTAACTTTATTAATTTATCTATCCATCTATTCACTATTTATTTTGTCACACATCTACCATGTATAGGATATACCAAAATTAAAAGGTGGGGAAAGCTTGATGGTACTCAGACAAGTCCTTAAAGATGACAATACTCTCAATCCCATGATGAAGAGATGAGTCCAGAAACCTGATTCACAAATCAGATTTATGATCTATTTCTCAGGTGTAGTCTTCATCGATTTCTTTGACATTGCTGTGTTATTGTCCAGTGATCATTATTTTGTGATTGGGGGATTCTGGCCAGTATAATTCTCTTTTTATGCTTGAATCTGAAAGCCAGACTATAATCAGATACTTGTATGATGGAATCAGAAATGGGGACGGATTGCTGGATTTTAATGTTTAAGGGCATCCAGCCAGAGTCCTAGATGTGACCTTCTCCACCAAAGCGTAGCACTCAGGAACAGAATCAGACATATCTGGCTACAAACTCAGTCCTACCCTTCACTAGCTGAGAGATCTTAGGCAACTTTCATAGCTACTCTGTGTCTCATTTTCCATATGTGCAAAATGGAGACTTTGTTACAGCTTACCTGGTAGACTGGTTGTGAGAGAGAGATGAGTCAATGAAAAAGTACAGAGACCTCAGTAGAGAGCAGTAATTATTAACTATTACATTGAATATCTGACATGGGTGTACCCTGGTTATAATTGTTCATTCATTCATTCAACATATACTTACTCAGTATCTGCTATGTTCTAACCCTTAGAACATTTGAAATGCTGTCCCTGTACTGCCTTCTCTTATGTAGATATATTTTATTAACTGTGGTAGAAGCACAACCCAATTTGGTAGTGGTGGTAGTAAAATAAGTCTTTAAAATGTGGAGTAAAAGATACATTTTTATCCTTAGATTTTAGACACGGTAACCAAATTTGTGACTGCTGCTTTTCTTTGGTTTTAAGTGAGTCCCAAGTATATACAGATTCATAAAGAGGGACATCTAGACTCTCCCTTTATGTGAGATGATTGACAAAATTTATGGCCATTTTTTAAAAAACTGCCATACTAGTCATCTTCTCAAATGAGCTATTTGAATGGTTTGTTGAGTTGTGTTAATACCTTGCAGTCTTACTGAGCAATTTGACCCATTACTTGATGTTTTCATTAGTCAGGTATGAAGACAATCTTGTTTCTGGAGTTTGGGCATTGCTTCACTTTGATTGCTTCTCTGTCCTTCCTATCAGGTATTGGACTCTATGCTGTTTTATCAGTTGTGCAACATTTTCCAGAAAAGGAGCACACATTTCTTCTGTTGTAAAAATAATTTCTATGAAGGTATAAAACTTGGTAGTATCATCACATTTTGCTGCTAAAGTAAGTGTTCCATTGAGCTACAGAAATGTATGTTTTCAATGTCACTCATAATTTAAAAACTAACTGTGAGATATACTTCTGAAATCTCAGTTGGGTTTCTGGGCCTCAGATAGTAACATGGTATTAAACTAGAAAAAATTAATTGCTTTCACATTGTTGCTCCCTGCTGGTATGATTTATTTTGAATTCTGCTGAACTCAGAGAGTAGGAGCTGTACTATAATTCAGAAACTGACATATGCTGTCTTGCCCACATCTCTCACAGATGCTCAACACTCAAAGAAAAGAATGCTCTTGTGATTTGGGAAAAATTGACCATTGCAGCATCTATTTCATCTAACATGGCAGGAATTGAATTACTATACCTAAGTGAATTTTGTGAGCACCTGAAGTCCACCAGTTTGAGTGCCAAGTTAGAAAATGTCAGATTTTTTTTCTGGAATAAAATCTGTCTAATGTATTGCACTCATTTCTCTCTCTCTCTCTCTCTGTCTCTCTCTCTCTCTCTGTCTCTCTCTCTCTCTGTCTCTCTCTGTCTCTCTCTCTCTTTCTCTCTGTCTCTCTCTGTCTCTCTGTCTCTGTCTCTCTGTCTCTCTCTCTATATATATAAAATGATCAACCATTTTGTTGTGCCTGGGATTTTACTTGTTCCAGCACTAAAAGTCTCAGGTCCTAGGAAAACTCCACATCTTAGACAAACTAAAGAATCAACAACTGAGATCTCATCTTATTAAAAAGCTTTTGCACAGCAAGAGAAACCACCAACAGAATGAAGAGACAACTCACAGTGTGGGAAGAAATTTTTGCCAGCTGTTCCTCAAACAAAGGACTACTATCTAGAATATATAAAGAACTCAAAAAAATCGGAACCCCCAAATTTAAAGATCTGATCCAAAACTGGGTGTCTGAAATGAATGGACACTTCTGAGATGAAGAACCAGAAATGGCAAATAAATATATAAATAATATTCAACATCACTGGTCATTTGAGAGACACAAATTAAAACAAGGCTGAGATTTCATCTCATTTCAGAAATAATGGCTATTATCAAGAAATCAGCCAATAACAAATGTTAGCAGGGTTGTCTGGAAAAAGCAAACCTTCTTCACTGTTGGTGGGAGTGCAGCTGGTACAATCACTGTGGAAATCAGTGTGGAGATTCCTCAAAAAATGAGATTTGAAGGTCTCATTCTATTCAACTATTCCCCTTCAGGGTATTTTCCCAGATGAATTAAAAACATCATACCATAGCAACACATGTTTATAGCAGCACAATTTGTAATAGCTAATATCGTAGCAGAAGTCTATGAGTTTTAACTCATATTTTATTTCTTGGTACTTCAGTAAAAGGTTTCTGTAAATTAATCCCATCTATTCTTGGATAAATAGCATATAATTGGTATTTATAATTCTTTTTGGCAGCCTAGCTATCAAGACTCCACCCTAAAACACCTCCACTTTCTCTGGGGAGATTTACCTCTCCACTCTTGGAGAGGTAGATATTCATTTGAATATCTAATGATATCCAAGACTTTGTTGTTTGGGCTCTGAGCTCTATCAACTTTCTGGCAGACAATTGAATTTTATTGTTAAAGAAATAGAGTGAGCCATTTCATGCCTAAAAGGAGAGGGTATAGAACTTCATAGCTAGTGGTTATGCCACATAAGGAGCCCTTCTGTGAGCTCCACCACTGACTCTAAGCCTTCTAAACGTACATACATACCTAAGTTTGTTATGCAAACATGACCTCCAGATGAGCCTCAACTTTCCATCTAATCATACTCCAAACCCCCTGCCACATAGAAATTTTAAATAAAGTTTCATGCTTAAGTCTTTTTTTAATTGTAATTTTTCATTTTCTTCGTACATATTTGCAGTGCATGCAGTTTACGGTCGTCTTGAGGAGTTATTACATGTGCATACCACAACTTGTTTCTTTTTTTAAATTCCCTTCCTCTTGGCAACCCCAAAGAACTAAAAAAAATAAGACCTCCCCAATGTAAAGACTCAATCCAAAAACGGGTGTCTGAAAGGAATGGACACTTCTGAGATGAAGAGCTAGAAATGGCAAATAAATATATGAAAAATATTCAACAATTCCTTTATCCCATTTTTCATTCTTGTTGGTATTATTAATCTTAGCTCATGTTATGGCACATTATGTTTACATTAATTGAGGTTATTAGGTTCTCATATATGGCATAATTTTATTCTATTTATTTTCCCTTCTCTCCTCCTCCCCCCTCATGCTGTTCCCCTTGGACCACTTCCCTTTTGCAAGAGATCCATTTCCTTGTCCCCTTCTATCCATCCAGTGGTATAATCAGCAATAACAATAGCATCAAACACAGCCTTCAAAGTGACAAACTGCGGTAACTTTAAGTTGTTACCTTTAACTTTATGAACTGGATTTGAGGTTATATAACAAAATCTAAAGCCATCAAAGTGATTTGTGAGCATAATTTCTTCTATAGAAATATAAAATTACCAATAATGTTGACATTTCATTTGACTGTTTCACCCAAACTAACCTGATTTTTTCCAATGCTCGGTGCCAGACACACAGATGTAGTTCAAATGATGATTGTTGACCTGCACTGGAGAGATCTAGAGTGGGAATTGAGGCTCAGTGGGCAGGCAGGCTCTGACCTTCTACTCTGGCACTTGTTTGGCCATGACACAAATGAGTTTTGTGAGTTATGGTCAGGGAGATATACTCCCTAGTGCCCCAACCTGGCCAGGCACCCTCTCTCTGCATTTCTAGCTGCAGCTCCACAAAATCTTTTGATGCTTCACTGTTTGCCAAGCAGTGTTATACAGAAGAGTTGGTATAAACTGACTTTCCAGGGGATTGTTTCCCACTTTCAAATTTGTGCCATCACTCCATGGATTAAATAGGATCTTGCTGTGATTGATTACTTCTTCAGGTCTCTTGACCTTCCTGAGAGATGGAAATAAGACTACTGATTTACACTACAATGACTTCTCTCCCAACAGGAAAATGTGGGGTGAGAAGATGAAATAATCTCCTTACCAAGTACCATAAGGTATAGACTGATATGAACAGGTGATGCAAACTGAAATGGACAATGGGACAAGGACAGAGAAGTCAGATATAGACTAAATTAAGAAGGTAGCATTGACCCTATTAGGTCTAATGGTTCTCTGACTGTCAGATGAAGGATTAGAACTTACTGTCATGGAAGGCGATGGTGCAAGTTAAGGATGTCCCCTCGGTTGAGAAAGTGAAGTGAGGAGGGGTGATGAATGGTGAAGAATCAGATGGCTATGAGCTCTTCCTCAGAAGGACTTTGGACAAGTCACTTCCTTTCTGCTTTTCAGGCCCATACTCTTGATACGAGTGCACCAGTATGAGCCCATACCCAAGCATGTATAAATTTCTCTTCTTGAAGAGGCACAGATTGCTCATAAATGAAGATCAGCCTTGTGGAGGACCTTTCTCTCCCACTCTCAGTTCAGTTACTGATTTATTGGCAAATTCTTTCAATCATTGAATGGCTGTTTGTCCTACTGGTTGGAATTTTATTTAAAATTCTTTGTCGGGGGCACATGCGGTAAGTGGAGAAAAACGTAAGACACTTTCTTTGGTTTTTAATAAAGGGCCCCAAGGAAAAAGGCAAAGTAGCTTGCGTTAATCATTAAATGTTGCTTTATGGCCAGTTCTGAAATTTCACTGTGGTTCATGTTTGGCAAGGACACAAACAAGTTAGGTGGGTTATATTCCAACATAAGTTAGTTACCTGTGTAGTAGTGGCTGGCTGGGCTCTAACCAAATAACACAGTCGTCGGTTCTTGGCAGAAACAGATCACTTAGAAAGGAAAGATGATTCCTCCTTTGAGTCACAACAAGGCAGAAGCAGAAAAAGGTACTGTTTGATTCAGAAAACTAAAGTACTGTCTGTCTTCTAGGTTTTACATCTCTTGGTAATTTTGTGGTGGACGAGAGGAAACGGGAGGTCTATAGCAAGAACCTGGCTGCTTTGCTTTTCAAGGGTGGGAAACGGGGAAAAGGGAGCAAGAAAGGAAGAGGAGGGAGAGAGAAAAGAGAAAAAAGAGGAGAAAGAAAATTGACTAAATGCACACTGCTCTCCTTTGTGGTTGAGAACTTTCTAGTTAAAAGAAATAAAGGGAGACTAAGTTTATCTTTAGGAAGAAATTAGTGAATTGATTAATCTATACTAAGAAAAGTTACATTCATTATTGATTAGACTGCTCTATTTTAAAGGAAAAAAGATACAACATAGAGTTTTAAAAAATGTGTGAATATTTATTTTCATTGCCCTAAGTTTGAGAATATGTGCCAAAATGAAATATTAATCATGCAGCTAGATTGAAAATAAACTCCTTTGTGCTTAGTATATTATTTTGTGTGGAAGAAGCAAGTCTGATCCTGTGCTTTTGGACTATGTAGTATACACTCCTGAATATTCTTCTCTGTGTAGTAGATGAATTTCTGAAAAATCAAATGTTTGTTAAATTGAATTATATTCCAAATAGAACTAAAAGTTTTGTAAAGATTTTTGCAACTTAAAGAACTCATAAAGCTGCTTGGAATTTGTAGAGGACCTTTCATAAGTGCAATCAACTTCCATCCCTATTTCATTTGCTAATGACTGAGGGCAGCTACAATGATTGTCTGTTTTCCCAGATCCTAGCACATCTGATGAGCATACAGTGAATCTTTATAGTTTTGAGTTAATGTGAGTGATTTTAAATTTTGGGCTAGCTTAATCAGTATATAGCTGGGTGATAAGTTTACTGCAAGTTTTTTGAAGATAGTCTTTTTTCTAAGAACATAGTTGGACTTCAGTTACACTGAAACGGTGTAACTTCTACTATTATCTGTATTTTTTAAAACTTTAAATTAAACATGTATTTAGTAAAACATGTGTGCATTTCATACTTTCATTTTCTGGAGTTTCAGAAGACCTCAGAACAGTACTAAAAAGGGTTTTGTATTTCCTGGGACTGGAGAGTGGCTTAATACCCTCCCAAAAGCAGGCACTGGGTGGGCATTAATGGGGCAGGGTGACACAGGTGGGCATCAAAAGAGGTTTTAGCCAGGCTTCTGTGGTTTCTGCTTGTTCTGCATGGGCATAAAATCCATTTTTTTCACTTGAGGCAACATAAGATTTCCAGTATTTAAAATGTGTCCATTGGTAAGAATTTACTGAGCTTTGTGTGGAATCTTTGCACTGATTTACAGAGATAAAAGACTGGTATCTGGGTCTCCTCAAAGAAGGGACCCTCTGAAAGATGAATGATGTGTGATGGCCAGGCTCACAGGACATGAGCTAGAAGTTTCTAAGGAAGGTCAAGGAGAATTGAAATAGCAGGGGAAAGATTTAGGGGAGGAGAAAGGGCCAGGTTCTCACGGTACCATAGAAACATTGGGGGTTACAGGAAGGGACCAGGAGGAGCCAAAGTGGAGGCCGATGTGTGGAAGTCATGCCTGAGAGATAAGAGGATAACACTGGAGAGCCACACAAAGGAAAGTTTGAAAGGTCAGACAGGGCAAAACAAAACAAGATCCCTCCATTAGTCATATTCTGTAACTTAGGATTATTTTTAAAATTCGGATTTTGTTTAATAACAAGTTAATGAAAGGTATTTTTATTTGCTGTTTTTAAACATACATGGAACAAGCTGGGGCAATAAGAAGAGCTGAGTGGTGATGGTTTTCTGTAAGATTCAAAGCTGATCCCTTTCACCCAAGCTTGGAAAGATAATGGGTCCCTTTCAAGACACTGGGCCCATATTTATCTCATCTCCTTAATATCCTCTTTCAATAGGGAACAGTGTAGTATGTAAGAACAATGATAGTATTTTTCACTTTACTTTTCATAAAGCACCAAAACCATGCTTCTCCAATCAACACTGAAAATGTTTTTAGTGCCTGAGAAATTTTATAAGCATTGACTTCACTGGACACCATGACTGGCTGGATGATCTCTCTGATGAGTGTTGAAGTACTACTTTTTTCAGGTAAGTAGAATGTGTTTAAATGGCTTGTAAATTAGAGAACATTGGGTTACCTTTCTTGAGAACTATTACTACTAATTAAAATATTTTGGTTGCATACTATGAATATATATATATATAATTTTTATTTGTCAATTGAAAACCTAAATTAAAAATATTATTTTGGAAGGAGATATTGAAATATCTGCATCTGGATTGAAATTTTCTATTTAATAATTTTTTTCTGATTAATATTTCTGATTAGTATTTTATGAATATTATTAATATCATATATTTAATTATTAATATCATACATTAAATTGTTATGGATAGAAATGTCAACTTTTAACAGCTATTAGAGGTTACATTGATAGTTCAAAGCTTTCAGTAATAATTTATAACCTTTCTTTTATAATTCCTTTCTGGGCTATATGATGTAATTCTTTTTAGATTTTATTGCTCAACTACCCCTAAGGGAGTAACTTATCATAGTGATTAATTACTGCTTGTCTTAGAGTCTCCTTTTCTCAAATCATGTCTACAGTTTTTTGTGACTTTGGTTATCCTCTGTATCTTCTTATGACATTTATCTTCATCCCTGACTGAGAACATCTAGTCATTTCTGAGGGACAAAGGTGGTCTGGCTGGGCCTGCCATTTTGGTCATGCTGATGTGACTGCTGCCATCTCCCTCAGGTGTGCCACATGGCACCTCATGACTGACCATTCATGGGGTCCTAAGGTGGTCACAGGTGTGGATTATCCTTTAATTTTTCTGCCATGGAAATGAAAAAGTATCCCACAAATGATACTTTCCTTGCTTATTACCTCAGTGAGGAGCTGTGTGATTTTTTTCTGGCTTCCTTGAAGAGGTTTCCCTTTGTTAAGACATGTCCAGAAGCATTATCAGAGATGGAAGGATTTGTTAAGGTCAGGCTTACAGATGACCTGGTAGAGAGAACACAGTCTAGCCTACCATATGAAGTCCATATTGGTATATTTTAAGGAAATTCTAGGAAAAACCTTAGCCCTTTCTGAAAAGTCAAGGCAAAAATACAGGAAATTTTGTATTGATTTGGGGAATTATTCATGTATTCTAAATGGAAAACTACAGAACTGGGTACTGAGCAGGACAATTGAAGTAGGTACTGCTACTAGAAATTTCTCCTTTCCATAGGAAGTGGAAATACAAGAAGTAAGTGGTGGTTTTACACTTAAATATAGATGATTGATTAAAGGTGGGAAAGAGGAGTAGTAGCATGGATTCAATTAGGAACCAAATGTGTCCTTGATGCTACTTCCAAAGGAAGTAGAAATCTAAGATTGTTTTGGTGAATACTGGGATTCTGGGTGTCTAAAATGAGAGGAGTCAATTTTCCATAAAAAGAGAGTTCTGAAGCTGTGTTTCCCAGGCCAGAATCACCCGGTTAGAAATGCAAATGCCAAACCAGAAACCCTGGGGACGGGGCCCAGTAATCTGTACTGTATCAGACTCTTCTGAGGATTCTGATGCATACCAAATTTTACTTTAAAGCATTGAGGAAGCAAGTGAATCAAATCTGATTTTCAAAAACCATTGTATTTCTTACTTATTTACAGTACCTCACCTGAGTTTACATATTGAGCCTGAAGAAGGTAGCTTGGCGGGTGGAACATGGATCACAGTTGTATCCAATGGTAGGTCTGTGTTTTACTAAGTGTGAGTGTCTTATCTATTGGCCCCAGTTCTAAAGGAAATAAATTCTTCCTTTCCTTGTTTAAGGGTGGGTATAAAGGACCGTCTGAGAAAGATGGACAGATTGACTTACTCTATTTTTTCAGATACTCACTGGCTAATGTTGTAATAGTCTCACACTGAAGTCCATTTTCCTCTCTAAAGCTGGCGATGGGATTCTAGGAACCCCAAATGAGATATTATGAAAGTGCACGGCATTATGTCCCCTATCTCTCAGTCAAGGTTTTGACTTACTTCTTTTAGATGATTCTGTAGTTGAGATCTTATAAACCATGGCTTAGTGTATCCATTTGTAGCATGGTACAGAGTAATTTTGAGAGTTGAAAAATTCTTTCCTGGTTTTAGGCAGACCTGAAAAGAGGCTACTCCTTTATAAGCCCATACATAAGACAGCTCCATTATATAGTGACCACAAATGCTTTTGGAAATAAGTATTAATTTAATCCTCAAACAAACTGAATGTCTTACATTGCCCCCATGTGGCCAGGTTTTTGCATTAAACTGTGTGGATTACAACTGCTAAGCCTCTGATTCCCTTGTCCTTCATGTTCAGGTTTGGACTCAGATGTTCTTTACCCCCATAATGGCTCTCAACTGGAGATAAGCCTTGTGAACGTGGCAGTACCTGCATTGCCAAGCGTCCCCTGTGATGTCACTCCTGTTTTCTTGGATGCGCCTGTGGTGATGTGCCAGACCAGGTATCCCTATCAGGAAGAAAAAGACTAGACAAGATGAATGAGTGGGTTGTGCTCAACTCAGTAGCTTTTGGTGGCATATTACAGCAATTCCTGTTGTAACTACAATTATCAACTATAGTTTTTGAAAATTTTCTGTGTGGGTATACTGTTTAAAAGGTTCCCACCAGCTCTCTAGGATTTAAGGGAAGATGAGTGAATGGGGAAGAATTTAAAGATATTTACAGGGAGGGGCTAGGTGGTATTTGCATTTGATTTTTGCTAGGAGCTTTATAGCTATTAATATTTCAGTAAATACTGATGCTTTGCATTGTAAAGTACTCATCATTTGTAGTGATTATGAATAAATCCAAAACCAGTTAGGAAAGAAATTTGCTTTGGCTCAGTCTGTTGCTCAGTTTGATTTTACTACACTTCTATTGAGGAAATACTTGTAAAGGACTCCAAGAAATCTATTGTTCTACTCAGATTTTTGATTACCTATGAAGTTTGCATGAATTCCTTTTTTCTTTATGCATGTCTTAGAGATGCTGCATGAAAATGGATCACTGGGGAAAGGAAAGGCATTGTCATTTCCTTTTGGTTTCTGTTTCTACTTTCAGGAAGATTTCCCTCCTCCATATCTGCTCATTGAAATCCACTGACCATACTACAAATGCCATCTCATCCTTGAACATACTACTCAGCAAAATCTTTCCCTCTTTTAAAAGTGGAAGAAGGAACTCCTTTTAGTTATTCAATCACAGGATGTATATGTGTCCACATGCTTTCCTGTGCTCTCATCCTTTTTATTTGTTTGTTTTTATTCTTTTGAGACAGTCTCGCTATGTAGCCCAGGCTATCCTTGAACTCACAGCAATTCTTCTGCCTCAGCCTCCCAAGTGCAGGGATTATAGGTCTAAGCTACCACACCCTGCTCATGTGCACTCATCTTGAAGGGTAGATCTTTTTGTAATTTACACAAAGGTACAACATGTGTATCTTAGTGACCTTGTCTCTTCAGTTCTGTGTTTCTCATGATACTTGGCCTGCTGAATTTGTTACATTCATTCTCATAGAATTAAGTGTTTCAGATCCAGGGGGTATGTTTACTCTCATCATTGTAGTGCTTATAGGGCATTGCACAATACCCTACAAGTAGACAATGCTGAATCCATATCTGTTCAATGAGCTGTTGATTTTAAAACTGAGTTATTATGCTTTCCTTAGGTTTCATGGTACATGTAGGCATAGACTTTCTACAAGAGTTTGCCATGAAATAAGTAAAATCCTAAGGATTTATACATTTTATCTTCTCAGTTCCAACATACTAACGACATTAAGATGCACCATTGGTTTTATGACGTCTTTTTAGAGAAAAAGAAATATACTCTCTTAATTATACTAATTGACTAGAAGATGGATATCAAATTCAATTAACATTCAAGTGTAAAAAATGTATAGTTTATTATCAATGAAATGGTGTCATATTCATTATAAAAAGATGTAACTGCTTTCTCTGAAACAGTCATTGCAGCATTAAAATCAGCACTGTTCAAGAATCTAGTTTTTGAGTAATTATAAGTGGATCTGGGAGGTAAAAGATGAAATATAAGAAGGCTTGGTTAGTTGTTTTACAAATGGAGGGAGAAATTTGAATTGGTCAAGTGAGCCAGTTGCTTGGGAATTCAAGACTTCTGACTGCTAAAGATTCCCACTTTCTGTCCTCAGAGCTCTGCAGTCCAAGGCATATGAGGGTCTGTACTCCCTGGAAGTGCATTCTGGTGGACAGGTGGTGGGTAACCCAGGTCCAGGACCACACGACAACTGTACTTTCAAGGTAGGTTCAAAGGATACAAAAATGTGTTGTTTGACTAGTTTGAGAGTCTGGCTTGCATTGTCAACAAGTGAGTCACAAGTCAGTCAGAGAGTCTACTTTCACAGAGTAAGAAGAAAGATGGATGACATTTAGCGAGTTTCTAATGAAAGCCAAGTATGAAACACTTTGTGTCAGGCTCTAGCAAACTGCTTTATATACATTGTGTAATGTGTAATACACCAATTTTATGTGGTACCAATTTATTATACTGTGTTTACAGATGAGCAACTAAGGCTCAGGGAGATTAAATAATTTGTCCATGTCATCCAGGCAGTAAATGGCAAAACCAGGACTTGAACCTGCCTCTGACTCTCAATCCACACTTAACCTGAAGTTCACAGAGGATTCACAAAGGTTATCTTTGTGGATCAGTGTTTTTCTTAAAGTGAGTTCATGAAGGGACTCAGGGACCAGGGTTTCTTGGTGAAGAGACCCACATTCTACTTGTCCCTCTGCTTCACGGTAGATTTCTGCTACTGTTTCCAATGCTAGACTGAAAAGGGCATTTCCTAGTGAAATTCTCTTTTATGGAGTCGGGGGGAGAAAGAGTGAGTGAGACAGTGAGAGAGCAAGAGAGAGAGGGAGAGAGAGAGGAAGAAGGAGGAAGAGGAGGAGGAGGGGAGGAAAGAATTAATGAGGGCAGTGCCTGACTTAATTTAGATCCTCTGTATCTATACTGGGACTTAGCTTCAGGTTTGGTTCATTCTAAGGTCCATTTCTGATTAGTTTTACTCTGAAATGATCTCCAAAGGGTGAGCTCTAGACTTTCCTTAAAAGGTAGGGCTTTGGCAGTGATCTTATTTGCAAAAGCTCCTCTGTGTTAAGAGCAGTTTCAAAGAACTCAATTGAGTTACTAACTGATGTTCGTTTAGAGCAAGACTCCACTGTTCAAATTCAACTCTAACATTATTCACATTTTATATAGGCAATGTGGTTCTGAATTGGAATTTGCTGTCCATTTACATTCAACAATTTTCTTCTCAGTCCATGAAAATCTCGTTTTCTCTAAGTTTACTTCTGCACATACAGAGCAGAGAGAAAAATAGTTACATCATCCTAAAGGCGGTGCCATTAACTCTACACTGTCTCAAGGAAGAGAGATGGCCAAGCTTGCTCCTTAATTACCATGCTCCTTTTCACCCCAGATAGTACTTTTCTTCGAAAGGATTAGTAAGGAGATAGAGGGGAAGAAGAGAAACACATCCTAAAATTGCACATTAAAGAAAACAAGCATGCTGTAGTGAATTGATGAAAAATCACCAGGGATGCAGTTAATGAGAGGCATTCCAAGTTAAATAAAATACTGTGTATCTCTTTGTTTTGGGACAGGGACTGGGGAAACATGAATATTAAAAATTAATTCCATCTTGCCAGTCCACTCCAAAGAGCCTGCTGCGGGCATGACAAGTTTGAGCAGCTCACAGAAAGTTCATACAGCAGCTGGTGGCTGTGGCTTTATCATTCTAATCCACTGCTCTCCCTCCTCATCTTGCTGACCTCACTGGGGCTCAAGGATCAGCGTGAGGGAAGCTTGATTTAGAAGCTCATTAATTTTTCACTGTCATGTATTTTGCCTGGTGGGTGACTAGGAGCCTGCTTCTCTTAGAAGTGTACCATCCTATGCTGTGTCAGTTCAGAGAGAATCATAAGTGAAGCCTTTTTTGTGGCCTAACCCTGAGCATGCTCCATCACTTTCTGACGGCTTGGGAGAGAGCAATAAAGGAGATGCTATTGTGCTCACAAACTTCTGGTAGAAGGATTACAGGCCATCTTGAATTGTATGTTTCAAACTGGGAACCTAGAGGTATGTTTCTTTACTTGGTTTGAACTCTGTTGTTCCATCTTCTTCATTTTCTAATTTGTGCAAGATGGGGCAATGAGGCTGCTCTCCCTCCCTATGCTCCTGTGGTAAATTTCCAATTGAAACGATGTTGGCTTGATGGCCATCCCAGGGTGGGTGAACTATTTGGCAGGTGTGTGTGCAGCTGCATTTATTTTTATCTTTTGGTGAGATCAGAGCCAGCTCCTAATCTGAGAAGTTGCAGCATTCTGATCTTGACCTTCTGGCTTATTTTCTATGAACTATGTTCTAACCTTTTCCTTTAGTGAATGAGGAAGATAATCTCGATGACACACTCTATAGCTATGTAGATCAATACTAAAAACCCACACTCGAGAAGTGCCATCAACCTTGTTTAAATATCTGTTGATTCTCAGTATCTGTTTAGTGTTGTTGATTAACAAGTTATTCTCTGGTGATGTTTTCCCTGGGCAGATGGACTCCTGTGGTGCTGGACACAGACCAAGCAGAACTATTTGCTTTAGTTTGTTCTACAAATGGGAAACACTGTAGGGAGTGTGGAATGGAGGCTGTCTAGAGGCCCAGTGAAGGTGAGGCGGCTAAGCCTCTTCCTGGGTAGAGGATAGGCTCATAGGTCAAACCTTGGTCTGGTCAATTCATCCTTTCTCTGCCCTGCCTCATCTCCTTAGAGACTTATTATTATTTTGTGTTGGGAAACGGAACTCTTTCCCCAATTTTTAAACTAAAACCTATAATAAATTGCTGTGAACTATAATCATCTTATTAGTGCTACAGAACCTCTGTACTTATGTCTGTCTAACTGTATTTTGGTACCAGTTTCCCACTCTCCCTCTACCTCTGGTCTCTTGCATCATTTCTGACCTCAAGTTGGTCAGTTGGTCCTTTATACTTCTCCATATCTTCATACTGGCCCTGGTATAGTTTCCAATAGAGTGGCAACTAATCTTAGGCTAATCCAGATGCCTGTAGGTGTAATAGAACTACTCAGCCCATCTTTCCCTCCCAGCAGTGGATCAGTCATTGCAGATTGGGTGATTCTATTCATTTACAAAAATTCAGATGTCTTCTACATACCAGGCTATTGATCCTTCTATACTGAACTTGTGTTTAACATGATGTATGTCAAGTGGAGGGGCATTGTAATTTGATTTGGAATGTTAGGACCAGGCTTTGGGAGGCTCATACCTCTCATCTCGTTACCATTTTCCTCCATCTTCAAGAAAAAAAGTTGCTTCCCATTTCTTGAATCTTTTGAATCATTTTCCTTCCAACAGGCACGTTCCAATTCTTCATTAAGTACCACATTCATCTACACATCTAACTACTCATTTGTCATAGCTTGCTGATTCCTACCAAGATGTTGGCTGAAAATAATTTAAAACATAATCCAAAAAGGAATTAAAACATTAACATTTTGGACGATGACTCACTAATTTTTTTCTGGTAAAATGTGTTCCTGGGTATGACAGGTGGGCAGGTAGAAACAGGCTTGTCAAGATTTGGACAATATGGTGCAAGATAGAGACCTGTATAACCTTGATCAAATTCTCTTTATATGTAAAAGAAATGTAATAGTACCTATCCTTTCTGCTTCATAAAAATATGAGGATGAAAAGAAGTATGCGTGAAGGAGGTTTGAGAAAACACATTCATTTATTGTTAGGCTAATATTTTAGGAGGAATGGCTACTGCCTCTTGTGCTCATGGATATTCTAATGGAATTCTCTCTTGCGATCATATTTTTTCTAAACAGTTTTCGAAGGCACAGACACCTGTTATTTACCACGTCAATCCACCAAATGGAGTTCCAGGTAATAAATCTTCTGTCAAATTAAAATAAAACAAAGCTTGTTGGAAACTCTTCTATCCAGGTGGGTGGTCTCAACAAATGGGACAATTTAGCTTCTTAGCTGGTGCTATTTTGAGAACAAGTGTCAGCCTCTGGTTCATTTTTAACCTACTTTGGTTTCTCCTTTGAGCACTTTTGTTCTATTCTTCACTGATAAGAAACACAAACATGATAAGAGAAAAAGCCCAGCAAGACCAAACCGGTTAGTGCTAGAGAATGGAGGAAATAGAAATCATTACCACTCTTTATAATCAACCACATAATAACAAGCTTTTATTAAAACTCTACTGTGTGCCAGGTTTAACTCTAAACTCTTCATTTTTATTATCTGATTAGGTTTTCATAAAAACCCAATAATACAAGAGTTATTATTATTTCCATTTTGACAAGCTGAGATTTGAACCCAGAGAGGCTCAGAGGTCTACCATTTTGCTTCGTGTTCAGTAGTGTGTGCCACTTGGAAGACCATTAGCCCTGATCTTTATTTAGAGGATTTGTTTGTGAGTTAGAGAATACAGATATATAAAGGTATAGAAGATGAAAAGATTGTGTTAAGTTGCAGGATCTCAATAAAGAAGGAATTGCTACTGATGGTTTCTAGAACTGCTAAATCTGCACTAAAGAAATTAGTAAACAGTGAGGATTATATATAGTTTGCAGTCTTATTCTTTGCAAATTCCTACCTCTATTTTGGGATTTTCATTTGGTTGAATTTCCAGAGTGACCCAAATGTGGAAATACAAGTTATTAAATTTTTATTTATGGTTGTATCTAAATGTATAGACTGATTTAAGTGTTTTGATTGACTTGATTAATCATGAATGCCAGAATAAATATCTATATCATTGAAAAATATTTGTTTTTGTTGAACATATGTATAGATACAGATTAAAATACATATGTATCTGAAGTTGACATTATTTTACTCATGTGGATTTTTCACAGATCTGTTTCACTCCATTTGTCTGAGTAACTGAGACATGAAAATGTTTTATTAACATTAAAATTTAAATCACATGTGGATATTTTGGTTCCTGCTGCTTGAGTGTCAGAAAACTCTTGTTTGGATGGCAGAAGTCTTGTTAGGGTGAGGGATGAGGAAAGCGCCAGCCATTAGAGATGTGAAAAGGAATGTCAGTTAGCACCCAGATCTGTCAAGCCTGTTTCTCCCACCGAACAGGAATTCTGCACACTGTTTCTTCCGCCTTCTGGGAGGACAATTGTTGGCTGGCTCGGCTGGAGTGGTCCCTCCAGGCATGAGCTACGTGGTTGCATCTTTGCAAGCACTTTCCAGATGATTACTCTCGTTTCATGTGGGAAGCCTGCCCAGTGTGGCAACCAGTGAGATGGGGAAGGCGGTGAAGACAGGAGAGACAACATTTTATAAACAGTTGGAGTTGTATCTGTGGTTAACAGTCCTT
>RJWT010009468.1:0-25130 GCA_004365215.1 Cuniculus paca | reverse complement strand
TCTTTCCTCCTTGAAAGTCATACTATTTCTGAGGACCCCATCATTATCTGATATGAATGTGTTCATTCAAAAAAAAAAAAAATACAGACACCACCACCATGAATACACTACCATCATCACCAAACCAGTTAAAGGAGTGGGTCTGCATCCCCTTAGATATTCTATGTTCAGCCTTTTCTATATAAAGTTAGAAGGCATTAGTAGTGCTATGTTAAAACAATAAGTAATTTATAATAAAATAAAACTCTCTTTTAAAAAATCTCAACTCACAATAGCACAAAAGAGAATAAAGATTATGTATAACCACTCACATACTCTTTTAAGTTTCCATTGCAATGAAAACTTTTTTTTTTTTTAATTTTAAACAGACCTTATCCTTGAATTGCAGGTGTCCTTACACAAACATGAACTGGAGGCTTATGTCTATGTATGCTATTTAAAAAGGTTTTAAAAAGTCGGTTAAAATGCCTGGTACTACTTTCAGTATTCATAGCAAATTCACTGATGATAGTGCTTTCTACTACAGTGTGGATTAAGGTCATGTACCAAATAGCAGCATAGATTACACTGACATGGTTTAAATGATGGTCAATGATTTAGCTAGCACAACTAGAATGAAGGAATTTCTTTATAATAAAAAGTAAATATGGAACATAGCTTTATTTTAAGTTGCTAGAACTGAGCAATATCCATCTTAGGATCCAGAGGCAGAAATAAAGTTTTTCTCCTAAATTACAGTAAAGGTAGTTGATGAAGGACAAGGGGATATGGTAAGCGGCTGCTGGCTGACTTGCTAAAATACATGCTTGAGCTCTACAGGAGCTATGTAACCTGCTTGTGTGTCTGTTATCTGTAAAGGCTGATTGAACAAAATACCATTCATCATGCAAGCACTGCTGTCTGCACTACAGTAGTAAAGAAACACGTGGATGGACAGAACTACTTCAAGTGACAAGCAATTGCCAGGAATTTGAAGTGAAATTGTTGGTTGGTTGGAAATGTTCTCTATGTCTCCAGATGGTATCTGTCCTTGAAGAAGCCACTCATTGCCTAGAAAATAAAAAAGTAATTGATTTAGACTACATAAGAAGACAAATAGGAAACTGGAAAAAATCATATGGAGAAAGTATCCATTCAGTCAACTAACATTTATTAAATCTTTAGGTGCCAGGCATTAAAACCTTTGCAGAGTACATAAATAATGAGTAAGGTATGACGACTGTATCTAAATATTACAATTATTCTTTTGAAAATTGTAAAATAAACCATGAACTTATTTTTATTGAAATCAAACAAAATACTGCAAATATGGCTCTAAATTCTTAATCCTCGAAGTTAAAAATAAAATCTAACAAATTGCATAAACATAGGATATGTGATATAGATTATTTTTATCAAGTAGATAAAAATCTTTAGGGATAAAATACAAAAACTACAAAATGAACTGTATCTAATGGAATATAAATGGATGTACAACTCTACAGTGACTTACTTGTTAAGATCGTGGTGACTTCCGAAATATCCAAGAATAATAACAAAACACCAGCCATTTCTTTAGACAACAGTAACACTGCATATAACCTCTGAGTTAAACAGAGTAGAAACTAAGAGATTTTGTCTACCCCAATTTAATATATGAAATTCTACCTAGACTTAAACACATACAATTAAATATCTATCTAAAAAATGTCTAATAAACCACTAACAATTTTTAAATCATATATTATTAAAATTTGTGACGCTCTGGATTCATGTTGAACCTTCTCCCTGAAAGAACATTTGCGCCTACTGAGGAAGCACAGTATTATGTGCACATTCAGATTTAGAGGACGGTGGCGTCAGCATCCAGATTTGGATAATATCTTAAATGCTCTCCTGCCATGTGAAAGAGAGCACACTGACTCTAATCTAATGACTTATCAATAACCCAGGGTTTTTGTATAGAAACTGGACCATCCATTGAGCAGGAGCAGTTTGGTCTCTCTCTTTTCCTACTAGGATGAGTCAACAGACTCACACCACCTGCCTCCATCAGTCCTCTCCATATCTCCTTCATTACACTGCTTCTAATATTGTGTTGAAAAATCAAATTTGAGAAAACTATGTTGAATCAAGAGAAATAAGAAGGTGAAAGATAAGCTGAAGAGTTAACTGCAGAGTTTTTAAGTAGGAGCTTTTAAATAATTCTCTCAACAACTCTTGGCTTTCTTTGCTTATTTGTGCATTGGGAAGTATGTTTAACATAATTCTTGATTTTACTAGAGAACTTAAAATTCAAATTAGGACAGGAAAATAAACTGTGCTATTTTCATATTCAACTTTAGAAATAAAACACAAAATATTTCTTTAGGTATTTTTCATATATATTGCATTTAGGATTTGTGAAATTATACTAGTCATTTTTTTCATGCTGCTTGTTTTGGCTTAAAACTTTGACGTAGTCTAACCACCTTAAGAATATCAGCCTCTAACTAACCAACTAAACAGAGAAAATTTCCTTTAATGGTAAGTGCACAAATATACTTTATAAAGTAATAAACTTTACTTTACTTTATAAAGTAAATATACTTTATAAAGTAATATTTTGATATAAATTATTGAAAGTCTTGCCTGAAAAGCTTATTTGCTTCAATATTAAAAAAAAAAAGTATCTTGGACAAGTGATAAAATAAAATAGCTCAGTTTTGCCCCTGTGGCCTACTTCACTTTAATACTGTCTGGCATTTTATATCCCAAAGACTTAATATTAACTGATTTGAGTGTTTTAACAAAGCAGAATTGAAAAGTATTAATTTGTCAAAACCTATTTTAAAAACCAATACACTGCTCTTTACACAAAGAAAAATTAAATTAGTCATCTCCAATTGATGCTCTCTTTTCAGACCTTTGGACACAGGCACAACCATTAAACCAGCAGTCTAGAACATGCTCTGAGCCACAGACGGCTGTGAGGGTCCGGGATACAGTACTCTTCTGTCCACAAAGCCAGTCCCAATTGCCTAAGGATTGCATGGTCAGCTCTCTTCCTTGTGGAGAGCCAGAGGAGTGGATTCCCCACAGGCTCAGTCAATTACTGAAAAGCTAGTCTCTCAAACTCAAATCAGAAGTCTGCCTGGTACTCTACCAAGATCTGTTTGTCCTTTTGGTTTGGATACTGAATTGACAGTTGCAGGCCAGTGGCTTGTGCCCTGAGAACATATGAAGGTAAGACAGCATGAAGCCAGGATTTGGGTAATTTACAAAAAAAAGTGTGAGACGCCACGAGAAAGGAGGGGAAGAGGAAATGGAAGATTGGGAACATGTGAGAGAGCATGGGAGACATTTCTAGAGAGGATCATTTGAGATAAAAAGTCGTATGTTAGGAGTCCTGGACCATCACTATTTCACTTCAGAATCACTGTCCACTATATTACAAATGTTGGAAAGCAGGACTGCATATGGAAAAAGATTCAGGCAGCTCTACTTCAGTTTTCTTTTTCAGATTTTTTAACTTAGGAATTTCTTCTTGGGAACAAAAATGAAGAACAAGGTTCAGGAAGAGACAAAGGTAACTCCATATGTAGAGAAACTTTGCTAATAACTGATGTGTAACTTTCAGTGAGCTATACTGTTCTCTTAAGGGAGGCAAGAATTCTGAAGACTACAGAAAACTGCCAAAGTAGAGTTAGATCTGGATTAATCTTATAATCTACCTTAAATCTTGCCCAAATATCACAAATATAACAAAGGAGAGAAATTATTAAACATCAAGAATTTATTAAATATGTGCATTTACAAGATTATATGCATACCTTCAGCGGCTAGAAACCAGCAACTGGGTACTCCTTCAGTTAGCTTTGCTCCTGGTGGAAGGTCCAGTCTGAGTTTGAACTGGAGAGTCTGCCCAGGACAAACAGTCACTGGGGAAAGCCTGATGGCTGGGGCAGATCTAGGCAGTTTGGGTACTGTTTTTGGTTTTTCTAGGAGCAGTGGGCCATCTACCACAGCATTTTCAGATTTGAAGATGGGCAACTAGGAAATGAGAAAAATCTGTTATTAAAGCACAAACACTTTGAGTAAGAGAACTTATTTTCAGATTTCAAGAGAAAAAAAAGCTCTGTATCAATGAAACTAATTGCCATTCCAGTCTAATTAATGGTTACAGAAAAATAGTTCACCTTAGCAAATAGATTACCAACACTTACGAAGGAGATGACATTAACCTATCTAGTATTTTTATAGATAGCAAGAAATTAAATAGAAATTGTATGAATTTAAAAGTAGTAGATACAATATACATTCTCTTACAATTTTCACTGCCAAGTATGTTATTTGGCATATTCACACATCAGAGATCTAGTGAAGAGAGATGACTCTTTAGATGGCAATCTGTTTTTGTTGTTTTTTTAATTTTAAAACATGTCTTGCAAATTATTAGAATTTTAGAAAAAACTTGCATTTTTTTAGGTCAATGTGATACATCAAAAAGTAATTTATAATCAACATTTCTCAGTAAAAATTCTAGAGACACTGTCCATATTGTTAAAAGTTGATTATCTCCCAATCTTCAATGTCTTGAGAAACACAGGTTCTAACTATTCCTCTGGAAGATTACTTGGTAATAGATTCATCATTCAAAACAAAGATTATACAATATTCCACAGATCGCTGGGTAAAACAAACCCAATCTACATGGTACATGTATGAAGGTATGTGTTAGTGTATCTATATGTTTAAAACCAGATGTAAGTCCCTCTCCTTTTGTTCTTGAAGGTTCATCAAATTCTCTCCACCTTACAGTGTCTTTTTCTCAAAATTTCAGCACAGACAGAACTTTTATTTCAAGAATTCGTATAGCCTCAAAACAGACCTGTTGGTTTAGTTATCAGAAACAAAACAAAACAAAACAAAAATCAGTGGAGGCATTCACTTACTACTCTATCTAAATGTGTCAATTTCATCACCAGAGAGGGTCTAACTAGTCTCTGTCAGTGTTGTAGCCTTTTGTATCATCATGGAAACCACATCCCATATATGCTTTAAAATAACTTACCACAGAAATTGTTTTGGTTTCTAAATCCATCACTTTAATCTGATGATTGTTGGTGTCTGCTACATATAATAATCGGCCATTTTCTCCAACACACAAGCCTCCTGGTTCATTAAAAGTTGACTCAGTAAAACTGGAACTAGTAACATTATTTGTGTTCCCAGTCCCTGCTAATGTTGTACAGCTTTTTGTTTTTGGATCCACAACTTTAATCTGAAGAAGAAACAAAATATTTATGTATTTGAAGACCAAGCTCGTTTGTGGTATGGAAGGGTACAATATATATATAAAATATATGTGTGTGTGTGTGTGTGTGTGTGTGTGTGTGTGTGTGTGTGTGCGTTAACCTTGATTGCCATTAGCATTCTCAATAGATCTCAGAAAAAAAAAGTAGAAATTTACTGTTTTCTTGAAAAGTCAAACATTCAAATTACACAGTCTAAGGGGAGATAGTATACTGTAAGACCTAAAACTGTAAAATCTCTAGTTATGTTTTCTAGAAGTGATTTTAAATGAATTTCTATCTGAAATTAAAATGAATCAATTTTATTGTTTTTCTTCACAATGGAACATACTTGCACAACTGAACTTTCTTCTTATGAGCACTGCCTGAGAATCTGTACCTTTATTAAACTTAATGACTGTCAGTTACATCTCAGTAAATTAAATGTATGGTCTCTCATCACAAAGTATTAAATTTATTATCACTGATTCTTATAAAAAGGAAATATGCAATAAAAATCAAAACTCAACAGACAAAAATAAAAATGCTGCTGACAATGGAATTATCGGCTATCAGGCAATACAACTATGCAACAGCTCAAAACTGTTCATCTTTTAGTAAGTAACATTTTCCCTGCTACTTGCCGTCTCCTTATTTCCTGCATATGTGACTAGGCTGTTCAGAGCTTTAGCTTATAGCCATTGCAACTGATTTAGTGCTTTCCCTAGTTCAGACACATCAGAACCTCTTGACAAAGAAAGGACCAAGAGGAGCAGAGAACAAAAGGTACACAGTTGCCATGGGCCATTGTTCCTCTACATTTTAGAATAAAACCTGCAAGAAGCATACAGATATTTCAGCATTTTGAACACCAGGGATGAATATCAAGGCATTACATAATTCCATAAAGACTCACCTTGTGATTGTAGGAGTCTGCCACATAAAGCAAATTCCTCTTCTTGTCCCACGCTACTCCAAGTGGGTGTTGAAGCTTTGCATTGATGCCTACTCCATCAACATCACCAAAAGCAAATAAATTCTTTTATTTTTTAAGGAGAAAGAAACAGTAGTTATTAAAATTTTCACAGTGCTTTGTTAAATTATAAAGTGAAAATTAAGATAGTTGAATGTGCTATTCAAGTTCAAAGGGAAAGGTTTGATTTTCATATACATGAGTGGGTATTGGATGCAGAGTAGTGAGAAATTACAGAATTTTGAGTCTATGCTAACTTTTGGTGTGCTGTCATTTTACTCAACAGTTCTGGAATATGGTCAGGGACAGGTCAAGTCTACTAGTCTGGTGCTTTCTCCAACCCACTGCCAAATACATAAGGTAGATATTCTTCTTTGCCCTAGTGATGAATATTTTATCTTTTCTTTTTCCCTGAAGACACATCATTTATACATGAACAAGTAGAGTGAGATTACTTTTTGAAGATGGCTTTACTTGTGTTTCTTTATATTCACATTTCCTTTTATTTGACTTCCATTTTAATGCATGAATAGGCTAAGAATGATCTCTCTTAGACTTCATCATAGCATCTTGCAATTCGGGAAACAGCTAGCATGGTCAGAGTCTGGGCATACTGTACAAGTGACTTTCTTTACCATGGGATCTCTTTCTCCTCCAATGAGGTGCTTCACTGCTCCATCGTTCAGGGAGACAGTTCTCACAGTGCTACTCTCACTATCTGCTACGAACAGGCAGTTCCAGGGATCGTCAGAGGCCAGAGAGAGACCTGAGGGTTGAGCAAAACCCGCCTTGTGAGGATATGCATTGTTTCGATTCTCTTCATTTCCACTTCCAGCAAATCGGAGACAAGTTCCTTTTTTTAGCTCACTGAAAGACAAGTTCATAGGTAGAGTCAACAAGTGGGAAGTGTGTACAACATAGTCATGAAATATATGTGAGGGAAAGAATCAATAGCAACAGCACTGTAAAAAGAGATGGGGAGGGGAGGAATAATCTTAGCTTATATCTGGTATGTAGCAACCTTCCTACTTTTCTTCAACATAAATACAACTGAAACATGTCTCAAAGGCTGTATGGGAAATTCCTGACAGGATCAGCATAATAATTAGACACTAATAAGATGTATTCTCATTTCTTGATTTCTTCTTAGCTTCATGAAATAGCAGGTTCTGAAAGGGAACTATAAAGATTAGCTCTTGAAAATGATATAGGATGACTATGCTACATTAACTAATCAACTGTTCAGAATTGACTGCTTTTATACACTAGGGAAATGTCTATTAAAAGGAATACTCTAGTGGTGCCCTTGAATGCAGAGAAAGTTTTACAGCTTGATTTCTAAATTTATGCCAGAAAGACTGTAAAGATATGGTAGTGTGTTATATGAGGGAAGGGAAAAAGCAGACTTAGAATGCAAAATGAGGGACTATGTGTAAAATTTCTGAATATAGTACAAATGGAGAAGTTTCAAATGACCATCACTAACTGACCGATATGTTCTCAATGCTAAGATAATTAGGAAGCATGAGACAGAAGCAAAGGGATAAAGAATGTAAAAAAGACAGATTTATTTAAGGAACTTATAATACGTAAAACAAATAAATCAAAAAGTAATAACAGGAAAGAGTCTAAACACTTTAAAAAAGAAGCTCCCTTAATAAAAAAAGAGTAGGGAGAAAACGTAACTTAAAAATTAGGAGGATGTAGCTCAGTGGCAGAATGCTTGTCTAAGCGCTGGGTTCAATCCCAGCACTGGTAACAAACATTAAGGCCCATTACCACCGGATGACCAGTCATACAGATAAAACCTACCTAAAATTGAGATGCAGTCAATGTGAACTGGGTGACCATTTTCTCATTATGAAGAAGAGTAACAATTCTACTTATTAGGAAATTTAGGCAGCCCTGGATCATCTATGTCCAACAGAGCTGTCACCCAGAACAGCATATTCTGGCAAGCTGTTACTTCTGTTTGCTGTTTATAATTATGTCTCATATACACCATTACTGGAAAACGAATAGCCTCCTTACTGCTATCTCTGTCTCCAGTCTTGTCTCACTCAGAATGTTGCCAGGGTTCTTTCAAAGACGCAGATCTATTCATGTCACTTCTCAGCTTGAAACTTTCTGTAAAGGCCAGCAGAATGTCCAAATCTCTTAGAATTCATAAGGCATGGCATGATTTGGCTTCCACTCACATCGTTAGTGTCAGCTCAGTTCTGGAAAACCTCCGTAAGTTCTGTTACTTCCAGGTGGTCTTCTTTGACATCTCAAATCTTATTGATAATGAATCTCTCCTACTTTTACACATGACAATTTCAATTTAAAGGATTACTTCAGTGATTCATTCTACACACTTTATTTCTGGATTGCTTTGTCTGTAAGCTCACTGAGGACAGTTGCCACATGCTTCCAGTTTAACCTTAATATAGGGAGCATATAATTTTGTCCCTAGCTCCCAGCAGCGTACCTCACATATAGTATATTAATAAATATTTTAAATAAAAAATTAAACGTTATAAAACATGATATAATTGTGTTCCAAAGTAAGATCCACACACATACATGCTATATGGAATACCTGCTATTTTGGACGATCTGTATGGTTCTTTTCTGCTGGTAAAAACAACAGAGACAACCAGCACTTACTTTCTGTGATAATTCAGCATTTGTGCTCTATGACTTTCATTCATGTATCTACTCCACAAGCTTTTAATAAGCTTCCGCTATGTATCAGCTAAAGCACAAAGTGAAGATACAAAAAAGAACAAGACAGGGTTCCTTTCTTTAAAATAGTCTAATAGGTTTAGTTAAAAATAAGTGCAACCAAAAGGGCAAGGGAGAGAAGAGGGAATGAGGCTGGCCAAACTGGTCAGTGCGGATATGTAACACATACACAACAGTGGGGCCAGAGACAAGAGTGTGGTCAGCTCTGTGTGGGCACGAGGGAGAGGAGTGCTGGAGGGAGAACTGACTGGAGACTGTGCAGGCACACTGCCTTTTCATCCTACACACCCAAAGGTGGCAGCAAAGCTACCTATACAGTGTGTGTCAGGCACTCTGTTCAACTCTTCCCGCAGATGACTGCTGCTCAAAGCAAGCCTACGAGATGTTATAAATCAAGAAACCAAGGCATGGACAGTAAAAGGGCCTCTCCTGAGCTCCCAGAGATAAGCAGTGGCAGAGCCAGGATTCGACCTCAAGCCTAATGACAAAACACATGGCACGAATGACTGCCATGGGGTCCTCAACTATTTGAAGGAATGACCATAGACACCTGAACTGCTTTAGATGGTAAAGCCCATCAGATATTTCTAGTTCTCCTGCAGGTGCTCAGGAGGAGTCTTCTTCCTACGCTTCTACAAGTTAGGTGTGGCCATAAGATTTATTACCACTGGGAGTGTGAGTAGAGGTGCTGTGTCACTGTGGAGCAGAAGCTTTAGGAGCCGGTCACTCACCACCTCCATCTCTCCTGCTCTACCAGGGTGACTGGCAAACTGCCAGAGGGTGACTGCTTCGTCACAGCCTGGGTGGTAGAGAGGTTTCCCAGCAAACCTATGCAAGTTAGCAAGAAAAAAGGCCTGTTCTAAGCCGCTGAGAGTGCGGCTTGTTTGTTATGGTCATCTATTACAGCATCCTGACCAGTACTGCGAGTGTGGTCAGATGGTGACTGGGAAAGGGGATTCTGTGAACTCCAGAGAGCATAGAAAGAGATGCAGTCACGTACTTTTTCTTTGGCAGTTTGCCAGAATCCAGCAGGAGTGCCCATATCTGATGAATTCCTGCCATGGCTATCCACAAGATGTTATTTCTCTGGACCTCTGAACCTTTATAAAAATAAATAGTAATTATTATATACCTATTTGGTTAATATGAACACTCCAATTGTTTCGGACATTTAAATTCATAGACAATAACAATATATGCATAAATCGTCTAACACAAAAAATAAGTATATGCAATGCTCTAAATTGAAAATTTTTTCTTTTCTTTTAAAAGGTTTATTTTTTCAAACTTGTAATTTTATCTGTAAAAATTTCCAAAGTGTTCTTTTTGTTTTTAAATGGGGTACAGTGTGATAATTCAATATATGCATACAGCGTATAATGATCACATCTGGGTAATTAGCATCTCTATATCCTTAAAAACATCCAGTGTCCTTTATATTCTTCTGCATCTCTGGGCACAATGTTTTTGATCAGTTGATTTCTTAGTCTGACAGAAGAAATGGGCTGACACATACTCTGCAAAGAAACTCTCTGCCAATCAAACACCTAGAGTTGGGCCGGGGATCTAACTCAGTAGCCTAAGCGCCTGACTGGCAAGCGCAAGGTTGTGAGTTCAATCCCTGGTGCCGCAAAAACAAAAACCAAAAAAACACCTAGAGTAGCCCCGCTGAATTACACATACCAGCATCGGGTTCTCCAAACAATTTCCATGAAAGAAATGAACCAAGAGTTTAAGAAATATGTGTTCCATCACAGTATAAGATTTGGGACTCTCACGTAAATTAGAACAGCTATTTAAAATCCACTGGCTGATTGGTTATGAAACTAAATAAAAGAGCTAATGACATACAAAAAGACCAAGAGTATGATACATTTACAATAAAGATATATACTAACATTAAAAATAAATGTTTTTTAGTCAGTGATGTCAACTTATAAAATGTGATAAAACTGTATTTCTAAAATTAATTCTATTGTTATATTACTTAACTATTTTAAGTAATAATGCATTCTGAATTAAGATATTTTAATTAAAATAATTTAGTTGGGCAGTCTTATGCTAAAAAAAATCTTAGTAAGGCTATTTCACTTGTATTTTCTTTAATTTTAAGTAGTATGTGTCCATAAGGAATTTTTCTTTTGCCTTTCAATTCAACAAAAAAGACCCAATGATGATGATGTTCTCAAGGAAGTATGACTGTTAGGTCCCAAGCACTTTTCAGAGATTCATTCTGAAACAAGTATTTAGGAGGGCTAATTTATAGCCCAATAAACAAGGCTTGGCATGGTGAGGTTAGGTAAATTACCAGGCTCACTGAGGTAGCATAAAAAGGAATGGCTCTGGACCTTGGCAGTACAACGGAAAAATTCATGCCCTTAACCACTACACATGGTGTCTCTTTCCCTGTTTTTTAACTGCTACCCCCAAGAAGGCTAAAATAATTTATTTTAGTTTACTTTTCATACTCAAATATGTGTGATAAACATAAACTTCACTGAAAGTGTCACTGGTGCCATATCCTCCTGGGACTCAGTCTCTGTTTAATCACTTTTGAACTAGATTGAAAGCTTTCCACAATTAATTTTTAACATATCACATTGCTTTGGCAATTACTCTAGGGATAATATTCTGGGATAACCAGAATGACCGGGATGCCTAAACTAATAAAATATTCCCTTGTTTTAGATATACTGACATTCTAATGAAAGGTTCGAAGCATGTGGCACATTTAGAATAGTGCTTAGAGGTAGCACCATTCAAATGTCAGCCATGATTATTATTTGATGTATCTGGATCTGTTTTACAGGATGCTGCACTAGGGCAGTAGAAATACATTTACAACTGACAGATGGCACCGAGGGTAAAAAGCATGACACAGTGTCTTTCAGTTGAACTTTTAAATTTTATAGTAAGCATTAACATTGCATATATTACCAACAAACGATATCTCACAAAGCTCTCAGTTTACAATGGTTTTGTGTTAAATCTACAGTAAGTTCAAAAAATCCAAGATTATAAACTTTTCAGCATTAACCAGTTAAAATGAGTTTATGTTTCTGCTTAGACAATGGTATTATTAACTATGGAAAAGGCCAAAATAAAATAAAAATGTATAGGAATATAAAAAAGATACAAAGCCCAAAAATGAATAATTCTCATTAATTTTAATTTAATTTGAAGTCCTTTCCACTCATAACACTCAAAAACTTATCTTTATTCAGTAATATTTTAGAATATACTTAAAGAATTACAAATGATCAGAGGTTCAAGCTTACTATTCAACTGGGCATGGAGGGCCATGCCTGTAATTACAGCATTCATGAGGCTGAGGCAGGAAGATTGCCATGAGTTTGAGGCCAGCCTGGACTACACAGCAAAACCCTATCTCAAAAAACAACAACAAGAAGAAAAAACGAGAACAATTCATAAATTTGAGTACAGCTTGGTTTATATCCTGAGTTCCAGGCCAACCTGGACTGTGTAGTAAGACACTGTCTCAAAAACAAGAACAAAAACAAAAGCAAACCAACAAACAAACAAAAAAGCAAGCAAAATCAAGTTTACTGCTCTGTCTTCCATTTTCTCTGAATGAACTACACTGCTCTGATGGTCGTGTGACAGACCTCTAAAAGAAGAGAGTTCTGGGAAGCATCTTGCCCTCCAATTCCTTGGCTGTGGAGCCAGGTGCACCTGGATCTGAATCCTGACTAACATTTAGTAATCTGTGTGTCTCACTGCCTGCTTTGTCAAGGAGGATCCCAACTTCATCTGATCACTGAAAGTGATGAATAAGGCAACATAAATAAAGTGCCCACTGGCATATGTTGGGTAGTAAATAATATTTGCTGTCTTTCAACTCTTAGACCAAGCATGTTCCCTCTTTCCTCTTCCTAGAATGCTTGGCCCCCAGAGGCCAGCAATCATTCAGATCTCTGCTCAAACTTTTTTTCCTGCTCCCCACCTTAACACATATACACAAACTCCAGAGTTCTCTGGTCCCATATCTTGCCTTATTTTTATTTGTAGCATTTATCACTTTGTTGTATGTTAAATATTATTTGTTTACCACTTTTCTATTGAGCACATCACCTAAGTAGCTTTGTTTTACTCAGTTTTATTATCAAGAACTAGAATAGTACACGGTTCATAGTAGATACTCAGTAAATATTTGTTGAATAAACTTTCTCTAAGGTATCACAAGAAAAATGGTCTTTTTTTCTGTCATTACACCCACAAGCTCTAGAGTTATCCTAATGACAGCTAGTATTTCCTAATAGTATTAATGACTCATCTCTAATCAAAGAAGTCTGCTATAAATGTAAGTCTGTGCCATTATCCTCTAAACACCAATTCTAAATGGGAGTGAAATACCATCCCCAAAATAGTTTTGGCTATTTGATGGATATGGTAATACAGTCATGCCAGAACATTTATATGATGAATAATTATTTTCTTATAAATTACTCTTACTTCTTTTTTATATTTTAAAAATCTGGAAGTGTAGGTGGATTATATTATGCAAATTTCAATTTTTCACATAATTTATTATAGGAAGAGGGATTTGGGAGCTGATAGGACTGAGACTTCTAAAATCCACATAAAAATAAAGCCTTTCATCAAGTCTAACATATTTCTAATCATGATAAAAACAGCACACTGGGCTCAAAATACAACTTATTTAATCTGATAAAGAATACTTTGAATGGGCAGGGCATTTAGCTCAGCAGCACAAGCGCCTGCTTGGCAAGCAGGAGGTCATGAGTTCAATCCCCAGTACAAAAAAAAAAAGAAAGAAAGAAAATACTTTGAAAAGTATCTATGGCAAACATCATATTTAATAGTGAAATACTGCAACTATTGCCCCGTGAACAAAAATAAGATGAATACACCTCCTGTCAACACTTCAGTGTAGCAGCATATGGAGGTTCTAGTTTATACAACAAAGAAGGAACAAAAAAGAGTATAGCACAGAAATACAACAGTCAACAACAGATGACAGGACTATATATGCATAGAACACAAGCTGCTAGAATCTATGAATGAACCTAACAAAGTTGATGAATATAAGGTCAATAAATAAGAATAAGTTCTATTTCCATACCAGCAAACAAAAAGAAACACATCAAACACCTAAGGGTAAATCTAACTAAAAAAATGTATAGGCCCTCTTGACTGAGACTATTACACAGTAACAGAGTAACACATGGAATACACCACATCTTTCCAGCTTCTCGGGTCACACACCCTGGGGACCCTTGGTGCTCCTTTCTCTCACAGGCCACACAGATACCATACTATCATCTTCTGTGTTTAAGCACAGAGCTAAACACCGTACGTGGATTATTTCCTTTAAGAACCTGAAGCTGGGCATGGTGGTACACACTTGTAATCCCAGCACCCGGGAGGTTGAGGCAGAGGATCAAGCAAGTTTGAGGCTGGCCTGGACTATATAGGGAGTTGGTGGCAAGCCTGAATTACACAGAGACCCTGTCTCAAAAAGCAAGCAAACGAAGAAACCTGAGAACTATTATCACCTTCATTTTATAAAGAAACCAAAATTCAAAGAGATTAAATAATTCGCAAGAAATTGCACAAAAAATCTGGACTGTGGGTCTATTAGTGAACTGGATACTAGTGTTCCAGATAAGAATACTAGTGTTCTGATAAGAATGCAACTACAGCCTGTATGCTTCAGTTTCTTAGTTGCCCAGTAATAGTTCCTGTTCTGATAATAGTTTCAGTTGCCTCTGCGTCTTAGAAATGGCTGGTCACTATGATGCACATTGTATAAACTAATCCCCAACTGACGAGCCATTCTGCCTCTGCACTTCCTGCTTGCTTATCCCATATAAGGCCCAGACCACCAGAGATCAGGGCCTGATATTCTGGGAATGATCTTGATCAGTGCCCATTGATGTAAATAAATCTACCTCCAAAAAAAAAAAGAATGCAACTACAGAAGGGAGCTTGTGGTCTTCTGTTCAGTTCTCTGCTCGGCCCCTTTTCTTCTCCCTCTCTGGCTCTGACCCATGAACTTAGCTCTGGCCAAAGTAGCCAAGTGCACCTTCCTATGGGATCAGAAAGAGGTGTGATCAAATGTATCCATAGCTTCTTACTCCAGGACGTGAAACTAGATTTACCCCTTCTGCCCTTCTTTCTCTGATCGCTGCAAGTCATCTGTGGTTGAATAATCTCCTAAAAGTGTGTTTTCCAGTTCCCTACCTCCTGCTGTTGGTTTGCTTCAAATTATCTGGCAATTTTTGTGACCTTTATGACAAAACTATCTTATAGTAAACAAGGAAATAGCAAACACAATTCTTTGTATGCACTAAACCCTACTTATTATGATAACCTTAACAGCCTGTGAGGTAGGTGCTATTTGTATCTTCCTTTCAGATAAAGAAACTGAGGCCATAAGGAGGCCTATCATCTTGTCCAAAGTTAAAGAACAATTGAGATGCAGAAGTTGGGAGTCCAGCAATCTGGCTCCAGAGTCCATCTCAAAGAATCATGTGAGCTAACCTTGCAAGAAATTTTCACTCTGCCTAATGGTTTGTTTCATCAGGGGCTGAAGAAGGTTTTTGGAAATAAAATGAAAGTTCAAAAAAAGAAAAACAGTAAGGTGGCCAGGCATTTATCATATCTATCAAACTAGTAAGTGTCATATTACTAATTTATACTGTTTATTCTAGAATCTGGAGTCTAAAACATGTAGCTGCATTATTGAGTACAGTATTGGTTTTGATTCTTTTAACAAAAACGTGGCAATCATTAGCATCTCAATTTTAAATTAAGAGTACACTTACTAATTTCAACAGTTACACACACATGAAAGACAATGCCAAAAGTGGAAATGGTCTTGGGAATAAGTATTTTTAAAGGTAAAACCTCTTATAACTACCAATAAAGATTAAAGTAACAGTTTCAGAAAACAGTAATAAAAATCAACAAATGAAAATCAACTGAAATTTAATTATTTAAAATTCTGTGTTATTTTAAGCACCCTTCTGAGGAGCTCTGTGAAATCCTTTTTTTCAGTGTAAACAGATTTGTTTCTACAAACTTTAAAGCTCCTATGAAGCAAAGCTTTGAGGCCCTAGGGAAAAGCACCAAACTGTCACAGGAAAAGACCAATTACAGTTTGGAAAGGATAGAGGAGAAAACTCTACATACAGGGAAGGGTATGAAGATGTCTTCTGCCAAAGACCCCAAAGAAACAAGCAGAGGTCTTCTGCTGGTAGGGAAGCAGCACATTCTCCAGTTAGTTACAGATATAATAGCTACAAGAGAGAAGGAACAGGGACAGTGAAACTGCTCCTCATCTCTTTCCCTCCATGCCCAGGCACTCACAGCCACACCAACTGGGTAGGGCAATACCAGAACGACAGACAGCACTGCCATACCCAGCGTGCACCGGGTGCAAAGCAAACAGTAGCAGTGTATTCCTGGGAGCTGGGCAAGGTTGTGCAAAGAGAACCATTTTGTGACCCCACAGTGCTGGATGACTGCAAGCTGAGGTTGGTGCACAGCCCCACTGGTCCTACTCTACCAGGAAAATGCAGCCCAGAAGAGGAAACAAAGCTGTGGTGCAAACTCAAAATTTAGAATTATCGAACCGTCTTTGAAATGACTATGCTAACTATGTTACAGACTCCATAGAAAAAGCCAATATACCTAGAAGGATGGGAAATTTCAGCAAAGAAATGGAATCTATAAGAAAAAATAAAACAGAAAGGCTGTTTTTAAAAAAGCTATGATAGCCATTCGTGGACCGCGGGGGAAGAGAACAAGAAATCAACAAGAAGCAACCCCCCCCTGTGAACCAGTGCCAAGTATGGCAGCTGCCGCCAGGGGACAGCCAGACCCCAGTCCCTTCAGGTGCGCGGGCTGGGAAACAAGAAAAGCCCCCCACCCTCCCACCCCTCTAAGTGACCGGCTGACCGGGAGAAACACAAGCTGCGAAGATAGCTATTGAGGCAAAATGCAATTTGATGCTTGTGGTGTTTGGTGTTTCACTGACTGCAGGTCTAGGGCCGGTGGTCTGATCATCTATTGAGAGGATCACAGTATGCACTGTGGCATCTATAGGGAAATCTCCTTCTGAAGGTAGTAGCCTTTGTTAACTTCCTATTATCTTGTTTTTAAGTCTTATACCATTTCCATTGTTTTGTTGTGCTGGGTTTTATTCTGCTTTATTTTGTTATATCGATGGCATGGGCAGCTATTTCAAAGGCAGCAAGGTATATTACGGTAGCCATTTTGGATTTACTGTTGTCTTGTTTTGAGGTCCTTTATTGCAGTCACTGTTTTGTTTTTGTTGGTTCTACTCTGTTCTGTTTTGATTTCTTCTTTTTTTAAAGAGCAGAATATATTTATTGAGAGAAAGAAAGCTTCTGTCTGAGAGAGAGACAGAAGGGGTCCTGAGTGGGTTACCCGTGATTTTCTACTATGTCTGAAGGTATCTATAGCTGTTTTGAAGACAAGAGGCATTATATGGTAACCACTGTTGATTTCATATTGTTTTGAGGTCCTGTGTCACTTACACTGGTTTGTTATGATAGGCTTTGTTCTGTTTCATTTTGCTTGTTTTTATTCTCTTTAAAATTAAAAAAAAAAGAAAGAAAAAAGCTATGATATTAGAGATGAGGAATTCCTCCAACCAGCTTATCAGTTGACTAGATTCAATGACCCTGCGATTAAATCAATACAAATTATCAAACCACCCAAAATGAAAATAAAGTAAAAGAAAAAGGATACAATATACAAGTTGTTGGATATGATATCAGAGAATTTGATGTAAGAAAACTTGAAGTCTCAGAAAGAAAAGAAACAAAGGGGCTGAAAAAATATTTGAAGAGATAATGGCTGAGAATTTCTTCAAAATAATAAGGGACATCAAACCACAGTTTCAAGAATTCCTAGATGTTATCAATCAAATTACTGAAAAACAAAGATGAAAGTCTGAAGCCAACCAGAGAAAAAAATACAAAGAAACAAGAGAAAATTAAAAAACCTTTGGAAAACTGTTATCCAGAAGAATGAAGTGACACCTTGAAAGTATTAAAAGAAAAAAATGTCAATCCAGAATAATATGTAGAGTAAAAAAATTTTTTTAAATGGAGGATAAATATGCTTTTAGATAAGAAACAAACAAAAACTCAAGAGAAATCATGCCAATAGACCTGGATTAAAATAAAATTTAGAAAGAAAAGACATGGATTAGAGAAAGTTCTTCTGGTAGAAGCAATGATTTCAGACACTTGGGACTCTGCGAAACAGCCACTATGGAAAATTCTGGCAGTTAGTTTCATTGCTAGGCATTTGCCCAAGAGAAGTAAATACGTGTTACCACCACCACCACCACCACCACCACCACCAATAACAACAACAACAAACCCTGCTATGGGGCTTCAGTGTATTGAAAATTATCAGAAACTAGAACTACCCTAAAGGTCTCCGAACTGTTGAGTACACAAACTGGTACAGCTTCGGGACTACTTCTCGTCAATCAAAAAGAATAAGCTGATAATGTGGAACAGGGACGAATCTTGAAAGTATTATGCTAAATGAAAGAAGCCAGACATAAAAGACGACCCTGAGGAACATCAAAGGGCTCACTGCTGCCAGTGGCTGGAGTGGACACAGAGTAAAGGGCCAGGAGAGAACCCTTGGGGTGATGGAAACGTTCTACATCTCAATTACAGGTAACAGGTCCACAACTGTACACATCTGTCAAAATTCTAGGACCAAGTACCTAGCAAGGGTACATTTTGCTTTATGTAAATGAATTATACATATCATTAACCTATGAAAAAAATCTTAACAATCAAGTCAATGTGACAAAATAGTGTAAAAGTCACCTCTCAAGTTTTTGATGTAAAGATATAATAATCACCTTTCAAAATAAAACTGCACTAGTCATATTACATAAAATATATTCCTTCAAAAATTTCGGTAACACCTGATTACCTTTAAAAGAAAAACAGCACATTAACGGAAGTCACAGGAGCACACTATCTAAGCACATAATCACCAACAATGTAGAATATCAGACTAGCATAGTAAACAATTGGATTTAAACCATTAAAAGATACATAAGGAAAGCTAAATTTCTATCTAGGAAAAATACTGATTTAAAGGGCCAACAAAGGTTAATGGAATTCAGGCACATTATCCTTTCCATAAATACCTCTAAATCAGGTAATATCTGAAGTACTTAGAGACTCGTGGGGGTTTTGACCATTATAAGACATTTTTCAAGTTATTATCTAGCATCAATGAGGTCAACCCAGGACTAACACACATTTTAGAAACTTAGCAAAGGAGCTGCTAAAAAAAAAAGAATTTATTGTAGTAATTATTTTTAACGCATGATGAAGTTCTGATCATATTTAGAGTGACGGTCAAAAAAAAGACATGAAATTCACTTTTGTAAAAATCTGTTTAATGATCATTATTTTTATCCCTTTATCATTGCAGTGGAATACTTTAGCTATATACACAACCACTATTTAAAATAGATACAAACGTGTTTATAAATTACATATACAGTATACTTAAAATAATCAGGGATATTTCAAGTCCTTTTCACTAATTTCTCCTTGAAGTATGTTGTTTATTAAGCTGGGACCATATAACATTTTTTGGTTTTGTTTGTTTTGTTTATGCAGTACTGAGGGCAGAACTCAAGGCCTCATGTGCGGTAGACAAGCATTCTACACTAGGCTACATCCCCAGCCTGTAATTTTTTAGTATTAAAAATTTAACTGTTTATAGAGCCATGTGCAGTGGTACATGTCTGTAATCCCTGCAGTCTGAGAGGCTGAGGCAGGAAGGCAAGTTCAATCCCAGCCTGGACAAATCAGCAAATTAATTGGACCCTGTCTCAAAATTAAGAGGGTTGGGGATGTAGCTCAGCACAAAGCTCAGGATCAATCACTAATACTGAAAAACAAACAAAAAAATAAATAAATAAAATCTAAAAGTGTTGAACACTTTTGCTTATCCATAGTCTCCTTTGTGCTTATCCCCACATGTGTTTAAAAAAGTTGTTTAATTATGTAATTTAAATATATACGACCTACTGCAATAAGAATGCAAAAAAATTTTCACTTTGAACAGAACTACACCACTTGGGAAAGATTCAATAAAGCCAAATAGTTTACACAAATTGCAAGTAGGTATGGAAAATGTAATCGGAAAGAATGAGGTAATTTTTTTTTTCATAAAAATCTAGTGGATTTCAACACTTAAATTTCTCTGCACATAGTTTAAAATTCTTTCACTATCCTTTAAGACAATCAAAACAATATGTTTTGAATGGTTAAAAACAAAAAAAGAAAGACTGTCAGGGGCTTCTTAAAGGCTTTATTATTACATCAAAAGATTGGCTCATGCCTGGCACGGGGTGCATACCTTTAATCCTAGCTATTAGGGAGGTCAAGGTAGGAGGATTGAGAGTTCAAGCCCAATGTGCAGACCCTAGAAACTTAGGGAGACTGTCTGAAAATAAAAAAAACACAAAAAGAGTTTGGGAAGAAGTTCAGTTTGAACGCTCTGAATTCAATCTTTAGCACTGCCAAAAAAAAAAAAAGCATATTTCTATTTCTTAAATTAGAATGTATATTTCTTAAATGTAAACTTACATGTATATTTATATTTCTTAAATTAAAATGTATTTTAATTTTTGAATGTATTTAAAAATTTTTTGATTCTCAACTTTGTATTTTTTTCCACGTAGATCAAATATCAGACTTGAAGACTCAGTCACCTCAGTAAAGGGAGATTCTACTATATTTACATACTTTTATCTCACAAAAGATTCTTGTAGGTAAGAAATAATTCTCTCTTTTCCGTATTGGGAATTGAACACAAGGTGCTGCACAGGGTAGCTAACTCTACCACAGGCCTGCATCTCCAGATCATTTCATTTTTTCTTTTGAAAAAAGGCCTTGCTGAGCTGCCCAGGCTGTCCTCTAACTTCAATCCTCACTTCAACCCTGTAGCTGAAATTACAGGTGTGTGCCTCAACAACCAGCTCAAAGAAAGTATGTCCAAAGATAAATAAAATTCAAAATGATAAAAATTAAAGCAAAAAGGTAAGTGAAGGTACAAAAGGAACATGTATACAGGTTACTATTAAAAAATAAGCATTGTATTATACATCACATTTTGTAAGGATAAATCTGTTTCCTAGCTAGCAATATAATAATACAAACAGTTATGATAGTCAACTTATCCTAGAGCTTAAAAACAAACCTGAAGGTTTAATAAATAATAAATTTTAACAAGTAAGGAAAAAAATCTAAAATCAAAACAAAACAAAACTTAATATTCAGGAAAAATAAATGCAGTTATCCATAATATAAAGCCTAGAAAAATACTTTCTCCAGTAGATAATCAGAGGTCATTTATAAGGTAATAAGGTAACAAGTCCCATAGGGCTGTGTTTTGATGAAGTATATATGAAATACATATATACAAGTTTTATATATGAGTTGATATTTATTTATTTATTTGTTGGTACCGGGAATCAAACTCACGACCTTACACTTACCAGGCAGGTGCTATGCTGCTAAGCTATATCCCCAGTCCTAAATTGATATATTTTTAAATGAATGATATGGCAAAATGCAAGTTAGTAAAAACCACTGTCAATAGGGCAAATATCTATGATCCAATTTCTCCATATTCTGGTATACATTAAGGTACAATATGGATTATTATGTACACTATACATAATATTAGATTTTAGAACAATGTAAACCAGTCACTCTTAAAATGTTTGGGGGTTAACATATCACTTTGAAGGTCTGATGAAAGTGATTGAAGTCTAAACAATTCTCCCAAATCTTAACGAGAATTTCTGGGAATACTCGCAAATTTATAACTATCTTATAACACCTATTTAACCATTCATTGTTATAGAACCCAAGATAAAAATTTTTGGACTGCAGAGACCTCTGTGACCGTGAACCTTCATACAGTACTTGAAAAATCCCTTTGTCTTAGCCACAGCCTGCCAGGTGTTAAGCATGAAGTGTACTTAGGATTACTTCTAACAAGAGCCTGGATTAAAGACATTTTCAGTTTTAAGTTAAATGCAGAGCCATGATTTGTTAAGCAGAATTTGCCTATTTTTGCGCACGCGCGCGCGCGCGCACGTGTGTGTAGTGTGTGTGTGTGATGTTTAAACCCAGGTCTTTCCACTGAGCTAAATCCCCAGCCCTTTTTCTTATTTTGAGACAGGGTCTCACTAAATTACCAAATAGCCCAGGCTGAGCCTGAATTTTGATCTTCTTGCCTCAGCTTCCCAAAGTAACGGGATTACAGGCTACTGCACCTGACTTCGCCTCTTTTCTTGAAAATTGATTTTTTTTTTTTAATCTTTTTGAGACAGGGTCTCACTATGCTGTTCAGGCTGGCCTTAAACTCACTTAGTAACCCAGGCTGGTCTTGAACTTGCAACACTCCTCCTGCCTCAGCCTCCCAAATGCTGGGATTACAGGTGTGCACCACCATGCCTGGCTTCTTGAAAACTGATCTTAATAAAGATACAAGTCTCAAACGGACATCATGTGAGTTGGGACCTGATGGAGTACTTATATAAAGTTAGAATTTCCTTGGTGAGTAATTTGAATGCATTCTCAACACAAAGATGGACAACCAGAAATCTCATGCCATAAACTACGATCGAAAAAATTTTAGCCTAGCCAATATTTTAGGTATGCCCTTCCCATTAAATAAATCCAACTTATTTTAGCATCTGGTAAATAAAACACAGTGTTTAAGCAGTATAAATTCTGATAATGTAATATGTCAATCATTCTCAATTGTTCACTTAACTGTACCCACATCCCTGCCACAGCCTCTGTGTAGGTAATGAGTACATCTCTGTCCCGTGACTTTAAGCTTGGTTATGTGTCTTGTTTTAATGTAGTAAGTAGGTATAACAAGAATAAGGGCTTAAATGTGTGTAACAGGGCTTACCCTCTAGGACTTCTGCCTTTTGTCAAGAAGAGAGTATCTCAGACAGCTAGTGGTCCACAGAAGATGAGTACCATATGCATCAGATCTGGACTCAAGAGACAGCTTGGAACCAAGCCCAGGCTGGCTCCATCTCAACAGACTAAACCCCAACCCCATATATGAGCAAGAAATAAAGGCTGAGGTTTCTGTGAGTCTTGGGATGATTTCTTATGTAGCATTACTATGGGAATTACTAACAGATACAGTAGATACAAAGCAGCAAAATGCAAGCATTAATAACTAAGTTGCTATGTGCACTACTGACTATAAATCATTTAGGGGCTTACATATAAAGTGTGTAACTTTTTCCCCTTCAAAGATGGAAACAGCATACCAAAGCAGGGATTCCTATTCACTTTGACTATGTTACTGACAGTTTTACTATGCTTCGGATTGTTTTCCCATCTATAAATGTACCATCTATAACTGTTTTTCCACTTACCAGATTTATGTTCTAAGAGCTCAGTGCTGTACCAAACCCAGGGAAAGAGGTGTGATAACTCCTGGTGGGCACTTAACTCTGAAATTGTTTAGAGTTGCTGATGCATGATAATAAAAAGGAGACTGTGTTTTAATTGGTTTGCTACTAATTTTTAATTCTCTGTATGGCATGTCTCCCATTGCCTGGACCTGGGGTGTACTGCTCGCACTACACTATCCCCTTTAGTGAGCCAGAAAACAACGCATTATTGCTTGGAATGAAAATTTCAAAAACAGAATTCTAAAAAATAACTTATATAAAACACTTGCTAAATAAAAGTAGTACCATTTACTTTATTAACATTAAAAGCTTTATAGAAGTTAATGACACAGTTATATAAAACACTTGCTAAATAAAAGTAGTACCATTTACTTTATTAACATTAAAAGCTTTATAGAAGTTAATGACAGATGGGCATAATAGCACATGTCTATAATCCTAGCACTGTGGAAAACTAAGGCAGGAGGATTACAAGTTCAAGTCCAACCAGGGCAACTTTATGAGACCTTGTCTGAAAATAAAACAAGGGTGTGACAGCTTATTTTACAGGATTTTTCCTTTCTTGGGATATATTAAGGTCTTTGTTGTTACAAGCATGGTCTCTTTTGAATTAAGAAAAAAATTTTTTCAGGGAAAAATAGGTTAAAGAAAACTTTTTTACATACTGACTTTATATCCATGTGTTTTGGTGAATGTTATTACTTATCACTTACTAATTCACTTTATTTCGTTATGTCAGCATTCATATAATCTAATAGCGATTATTTTTTCTTCTCTTTTCAAAGTGTTTTAACCTATTGTTTGTTTTTCTTATTTTATTTTGTTAACCAGAACTTCTAAAAAAGGCTGACTAGGACATACAGTAGTGTGCATCGGTCTTATTTCTGAATTTTTGATGCTATACCTTTCAGTTTTCTTGGTGAAAATTTTGTCAACAGTAGTATCTTTCATAGCTTGAAAAGTTTTATACTTTAGAAATTACCAATAAATACTTACTTTTAAAAAAATAATAAAAAAAAAATCAAGGGCTTGGGATATAGCTCAATGTAAAGTCTCTGGGTTCAATCCCCAGGATAGTCCCCAAAAAAGTTGATAACAATGGTAAAAGTACTATAATCTAATTGACATCATAATAGAAAACTATTCAAATGTAAAATCATTCAACTGATGAGAACTTATTCAGTCATTAAGTACATTAAGACACACGAATTATTTGGCCTTAAAATTCCATTTTCAGCATACTCTTTCTCTACTTACTTGTCTGATTTTTTTATTTTGAAAAGAATACAACCAAACAAAACAAAACAGACTAAGTCAATCAAAACAAAGCAATGAACATGGAAGATGACTTTGAAACAGTGAAAAAAAAAAACAAAAAACAAAAAATAAATCAATCGATAAGGCTACCATAATGGCTCTTGTTATCTGCAGTATACCTGCCCATACCATCAGGGATAAGTAAAATCAAACAAAATACAACAAACTAAAACAGTAGAAACAAAACAAAACATAATAAAACAAAACAAACAAAGCAAAACAATGTAAGCAATATAAAATTTCAAGATATTAGCGAAACAGCATTGGCTACCATAATATTTGTTATCTTCAGAATAGTTGCCTACACCTTCAGACATATTAAATCAAACCACACAGAATAGAGTAAAAT